>WOFM01000817.1:0-126953 GCA_011428145.1 Ericerus pela
GAATTAAATGAAATTAAATCAGCTCATGAAGATTCGAAACATCTGAAAATGAAAGTTGATAAAGAACTTTCGGAACTGAAACGATCTTATGAAGAAAGTGAAACTGACCGAAAAGAAAAAGAGAAAACATTAAAAAAATGTTTTGATAACAAACGACTTTTGACGAATCGAGTACAAGAACTGAGCATTATTGGTAAGTTTTTCACAATGAGTGAATCAATTTTATGAATACGTTTTGTCCAATAATATTTTTCTCAGTTGGGAGAGAAAGAAGTTAATAATCACTTGATTTAAATATTTTGTTTTTTAACCGACTTCGAAAAAAAAAGTGAAGTAGTTGTCAGTTCGATTCGTATATATATATTTATGTTTGTTAATTATATAACTTTCTTAAACTGGGCACTGATTTAGATGAACTTTTTTTCAAATTATAAAAGTTGATTCCATAGTTGTCCCATTAAATTTTTTTCAGAATTGATGAGGTAGTTTTGGAGTTATCTTTAAATAAACAAACTGCTAGTTTTAAAATAATATTGCCGCTAACACTAGAAACAAAAAGTCGTTGAAAAAAGTTTTTTCAAAAAATAGAACCGAATTTAAAAAAAGCAATAAACGCACTAAAAAGTGAAAAATAATTTTCTTAAAATTTCTCCAGCAAGATCTAGGTCTTTGGACTAGAATTATTGAACTAGGCGGTCTTTTCCTTTACCGCATGTAGGCTTTATAACTGCGTCAGTTCCTTCCAGTTTTATCAAAAAATTCTTAATTAGCGCCGACTGCAATAATTCCAGTCTTTAGACGTAGATCTATTTTGAGAAATTTTAAAAGAATTATTTTAAATTTTTTAGTGCATTTTGTATTGTTTTTTTTATAAATTGGTTCTATTGAAAAAAAAAAAAAAAAAAATAATCGCTCATATTACATAAACTTCAATAATTAAACATGATTAGGTTTTTGGCTTCATTGTTGGTTTGAAAATCACTATTTTAGACTGGACAAGTTTTTAAATTTACTTTTACAATTCTTTCGTTAATCATTTCGTGGTAAAGTATGGTAAAGTATATATTTTTTAATTTTATTTTATAGAAAGAGATTTGACTTTGGAAATTACAAGATTATGTAACATAAATGCTGTTCACAAGCGTCACATTTTGGATTTGGAGACGAAATTGTTGGAAGTGTATCAGCGTAAAGGTATAGCATTTTTCAATTAAAAGTTTTTACTCGATAGTTTGAATGTTGCTCAGTTGCTCGTATTAATAAAAAGTATTCAAGGACAAAAAACCTTACCTTTTTCATCGCAGATGCCAATAATGTAATTGTTATACTATTGATTAGCCGTTAGCCGTTACCTGCAAGCTGCGTGATGACTTTTTTCTGTGTTCACTTTTTTTTCTGATTTTTACCTTTTTTTGTTTTTAAATTCAAGATTAGGCCGGAAATTAAAATTTTGAATCTTCAAAAACATATTTCATTGTTTATCATGATAATCGATTTAATAATTATCTTGACCCAGTCTTAGTGGTTCCAAATTGTTCAACAACTGGTATAATTCTCCATGGAGGGGAAATTTGAGCTCAGCGCCTCAAAAAACATATCCTTCGATGCATCAAACTTTAATATAAGAGAAAGTTACCTTGACCCTCTTTTTGATGTCTCGGAGGATATAATTGGTTCAATCATTCATTAAATTCCAATCCCCATACTACAAACTTTACAATATATCAGTAGATAATATGAGAAAACACTATCTTGACCCATTTTTATTATCCAAACTGGACCAACAGTTGATTTAATTAAAATTGGACCCGATACTTAGACTCGGCATCCGAAAAAACATTTCCTATGGTATACATATCATTCATTTAATGTGTGGAAAAATTTTCTTGACCTCCTTTTTGTGATTTAAAGGGGCCAAAAAGTAATTAAATCAAAAAATGTATCCAAAATTTTAATTCAGTGACTTAAAAAATGTGTCCTACGGTGTATCACTAAATAAAATTTGAAAACATTTTTCTAACCCTCCCTTTGTAGTACAAAAGGTGCTAAGAATCTATTCAATTGAAAATTGGACCCCAAGTTTGAAATCAGCTCCCAAAGAAACGTATTTTCCTATGTATCACTTAATAATATCAGGTAACATTTTCCTAAATGCCTTTTTGTGGCAGCAAAATGGGGAATAATTATTTCAGTTGAAAATTAGATCCAAAATTCGAATTTATCGCCCCAAAAAACGTGTCCCACAATGTATCACTTGATTATATCTGAAAACGTGTTCTTAAAACCATTTTGTAGTTCCAAAGAGGCAAACAATTGGTTAAATCAGAAATTCGACTTGAAATTCGAATTCAGTGCCCCAAAAATGTATCTCACTACATATTACTCCATATCATTAAAAAATTTCCTTAATCTATTTTTTGTGTTCATACAAAGTTAAACAATTGGACCCACAATTATATATACACTTGAGTAAAGTCAAAACACACTCATTATCATTAATAGTGTAAAAGTTTGTGTAAAAAAGTAAAATGTTGTGCACATGTTGCACCCTCCCACAAACATGTACTGACCTATAAAATATATAGACTCGGAACTTTTGCTTATTGATGATGAACTACTTAAGTTTTCGAGATGAAAATTAGCCCGTATGTTCGTTGAACATACGAACTTTCTGTTTTCAAAATTTAAACTGAATCAGTGTGGTGGTTATAGCGTGATGAAGTCTCAAACACAGTTTTACATTTATAAGTAAGGATAAGGATTTTAAATAAGGATATGGATAATTTTTTTTTTCGGTCTTAAAGGGTGTTTTTGTTTATTTTAGGAAAAGAAAATTTAGCTTCTGAATTGAATCTTCAGATTACTAAAAAGCCTCTGGAAAAAAGAGGTACCAAAACTTCTGCTGCTGTAAAAACTACAAAGCTACTGAAAAATAAAGAAAGCGACGATTATTCAACCATAGGCAAGATTTCTGATTCGAAACCACTAAGCATCGTCTCACAAATTCGTGAGAAATATAACAAACAAATCGATATCATTCAAGAAGAACAGCGTAATGTGGATCTTTCCGAGTTCAATTTGGTAAATTTTTTTTATTTTTTGTTCCTTAAAGAATTTATGTTTTTTGGGGATCTAACGTTGGTGCTGTATTTTAGGGGTTAGGCACATCAAATTTGAAACCAGAAGTTGTTTCTTTCACCGAGGAGTTAAAACTTCTAAATAATAAGGTAAGAATAAATGATTTTCTCGACTATTTGTGTTCCTTATGGTTATCTTATTTACTATGCTACGAATTTTAATCTAATTCAGGTGGATAGTTTAAAGAATTGTTTGCTGGAAAAAGAGAAATTAATATCAAATTTAGTTACTGAAAAGCAAGAATTAAATCTTACTCTTAACGAAGTTACCAGTAATATGCGGGTGAATAGTTAATTTTTAATTTAACCAATTCATTCGATTTTGTATTAAGTGCTTTAATGCATTGAAACAGAAAACTCACGACTGTGATCACTGCAAGTTAGCTGAAAAAATGATTGCAGACTACAAAGAGAAATTGTTAAAACTCGAAATTGAAAAACGTGAACTTCAGCAAAATGAGGACGATTACCGAAGGACCATCGACTGCAATAATCAGCACATAACGCAGTTACGAAAGGAAATGCATGAATTACAAATGGAACTGCAGCAACATAAGACTGATTCGAATCGATTCTCGTAAGTTTTCGATCGTGATCAGTGCCGTATTTTTGGACTTAACATTTTTATATGACTATTATTAAACCTAGAAAATTGGAAGAAGAGACCAATTTATCGGTTGAGTCATCAAAAGTCTTGCAAAAACAATTAGAAGTTCAGTTAGAATCCACTCTAAAAAAACTGCAACTAATGGAAAAAGAGACGTCAAATGCCAGATCTGAATTATTGAGTTTACGGGACGAAAATTTGAAATTGCAGCGATCGATTATGGATTTGGAATCGCAGAAAGAGAAGCTTGCTGTGAGTATTTAGGAATTATGCGATAAAATTTGGATTGAGACATTCTAGTTTTACTTTGAACTATTTTTTTGTTTCACCATGTTATTTCATTATTTTATACTACTAGATGTTACGTTTCGATTGTTTTCAGTGAAGTGTCAGTTCCTTTCATAATCTAATTTGACGATTTATAAATTTCTTAGGAATTTTTTCGTCAAATTTCCTCAAAATCTGTGACAGAAAATTTTAGTGTTGGCTTATTGCTTGTCTTCAATACTGCTTTCTTGTTGATTATATAATGGAGAAAATTTTTCGATTTTTAATTGCTTATCCCACAATCCACATTCTACCCACTGATACTCTTGAAAAAATTAATGAAGTAAGAAAACATTTAAAGCTTCTAAATTTTTGATTATCATCGTTTATTTAATTTTCTAAATACGTTTCATTGTAGTTTCGAATTTTTTTATAGATTTCATTTCGATTTATTGATTAATAGAGATTAATTTTTTTCATCACAATTCTCGCGTAGTTACCATTTATTCAATTTAAGGAACTTGACTTTCTGATCACAATTTTTTTACTTTTACAGTCGTTATCGTCAGAGAAATCCAAAAAATTGAATACGTTAGAAAAAACTCTAAAATTAAAAGAATGCAGACTTTCCAGCCTAGAAAATGTGATCGACGATTTCAAAAAGCAAATTAGGTAAGTTTTTGCAGACTTGTTACGTGTTCTCCATGTATACGGAATGTTGTTGTAATACTCAATATTTTCGTTCTGGAAATGATTCGTACCGGTAAAAAGATCTTATTGCGAACAAAAAATTAATAGAATACCTGCATTTAAACTTAACAGATTAGGAATAAGAAATTCTAGAATAAGATGATAATTATTCTGAGAAGAGACCAATAATTTTTCTAAATGACGTCGTTTAGTAGCATGCAATTTCAGTGCCTATCTTCAGCGTGAAAGTTGCAACATGAAAAGACGCTGGTTGCCTAAGTTTATTGACAATTTTAACTAAATTTCAATTTTCAACCATACTATTGAGTTTTGCCAGAAAGGTGTGGATTTTTTTCTCCCGAATCAAATGGTGAAACTCATTTCTCCATACAACAAAGAGTTGAAAAGATAAGACAATTTAAGAGGTATTAATCCCCCCCTCTCAAACTGAGTAAAACATTGAAAGCTAGGTGAGAATAAATTACATAAATACTTGGTCCCGTGTACCAATTTTCATCAAGTTTTGTCACTTTTTTTGGAAAATTATATCGGACTTTGACTTCGTCTCTCAACTGTGGGAGACCATAACTCGAAGAGTAAGTATCTCTTAGCATTTTGTTAAAGAAACTTTTTTTTTTTAAACCCCAAAAATTGATCGTGGGAACTGGGAGTTATTTTGTTCATATTTCCATAAAAATTAAAAAACTATAATTTTTTTTTCGGACGTATTTTTGCGTTTCAGAAACATTTGCGTTTTAACTATTTGTTCTTCTTGTGAAATTTTTAGTTATTCGTCCTATTTAATCAAATTCGAGCGATAAAATCATTCTTAAAGCCTTCGTTTCTGATCTTTGAATCTCTTCTGGTGCTTACTTTTGTTTTAATTTTGAAATTAGATGTCTCGTTCTAAGTCGAGATCCTATGTGTAGGTACATACTTTCATACGTGTGGTAAGTGGTTTTTAACGGTAAAAAAGTTGGCTATCCTTCACGACCCAATTTGTACGCATCCACAAAACAAGTATTCTTAAAATAAATAATTTATTTAAATGCCTGTACAAGAGAAAGGAGAAGACCAACGATTCGGCATGGCGTTTCAACTATCTTCGAACGATGTGCTCGCGTTCGTACTCGTTGCCAGATCCCGCGTGTCTGCGGCACCCTCGACGTGTGGGACGACGTCGGTGGGCCTGGTGTGTTTTTCAGTCCTGTTGTTGAGAAATCGCGCTAAAATGACGGTCGGCGGCTGGCAGACAGTCTTGCCGGTCGCCTCGTCTTCGTACTGCGCGTAGCCGGGCCTGCATTCGCATTTGCCTATCTTCCAGCCGCGACCCTTGCGCTGACCTTTGCTGCGGTCCGGCACGACCCATTCGCCGGGACTGCATGGGCCCTGGCTGTACAGCTGCTTGCAGGTGTTGTCGCTCCAGGCGATGATGCCGCGCTTTTCGCCGCACACGTCCTGCTGCGGCTTGATTTTCACTGCGTCGTACGCGTGTCTACTGATTGTGTTTGTTTCGAGAGTGCGGTACGAGCTGAGCAGACAGGAGGTGTCGTTTTCGGACTTGAACAGAGCCGGGAAAAACGAGCTAGAACAGATTAGAGAGAGAATACGGTATGAAAAAGGTTTGAAAAGAAGGCACTGGTTTGAGATGGCATTCGAAGCGACAACGGTAGATGGTATTTCGTATTTTTTTTGGAAAGATTTCGCTTTCCGAATGGGTTCTGCGACTGATTTTTGTTAATTTTTATTTCGATCTTCGAATCAACCTTTGAATTTTATTCTATAATTGAGATGTGTAATATTTATATCATCGTATCGATTTGATAATTGTGCACAAAGAAGACTCGATGGAAAGACGTAGGTATCCTATATCCAGGTAAATTTAAAAAATTTGTGGAGTTTCGCGTAAAAAGACTCCTATAAAATGTTGACTACACTATGGGCTGAATGCAAGAACGATACTCAAGTACAAATTTAGACTTGTAAAAAGCTTAGGAATTTCTTACCCTAAAATATGCTATGTAAGAACGTCGCTTTCTGTAAAAATGTAAGAAATACAGACGTTTTAATTTTCAGGATGATTTGGGTAAATTTCCCTTTGGGCCGGTCCATTTTGGGACTGGTTGGCCGTTTGAGGTAACTTTTTTTTGAAAAAAAAAACTGTTTTATTTTTAGATTCTCATTAATTTTTGCGGGCCGACCTAGCTGACCTCGTCCGTCCTTAACTGAAGTACTAGTCAGATCCCTTTCTTATGTAACAGTTCTTATCGATAAACATACTTAAAAACTTCTTACTTGAGAACAATCGTAGCAGTTAGCTTACCTGTAAGAATTATTTACGATAAGGAGTTCTGGTATGTAAGAATTTCTTAAGTATGTTCTTGCATTCGGCTCTAAAAGTTTCTGAAGTTCATCATGCCATAATCTGCCATAATTTGCGAATTGTCTTTAGTATTGTAATTTATTAAAAGATCATTTTAAAATTAATTTTCACGTTTTGGTTTGGAATGTGGATTAATTTTTTTATTCAAATAATTTTCACGGTCATCTAACTGTAAATGCCTGTTTTAGTCATATTTGTCCAAAAAAAAAATCAGGTTTCAAAGTAAAATGTAGGCTCGTCTCTTTTAACCTTGTTCTCTTTTTTTCCTGTTTTCATCGCCTTTATTTTTCGTTAAGGTATCGCCAATCAGACGTAGAAAATGATAACTCAAGCAGTGGCAGATCCAAAACGTCATTTTAGGAGGAGGAAATGACTAAAAATTTTGTGTTTTTTTTTTTAGCTTTTGATATGGTTGTTCTTAAGCTTTTTTTTTTTTTTTGACATCGGGGAAATGTATCTATTTCCTCCCTAGATCCTCCACTGAACTGAAGCGATCTATTTAAGAAAAAGATGACTGATGAAAAAAGGTTTCCATGATTTTATTTTTTTTCATAAATTGGGTATATGTTTCAGTCTGGAGTTATCTTTAAAAATTTCATCACTAAATAATAATCGTTCGCAAAGCGATATGATTTAAAAATTTTATTCATCCGTACTCGATATAACCTTCATAATATCTACATGTACCCTTTTAAAGCGTTTTTCTGGAAATTTTTGTTTCTGCAGATTTTTGAAATGAGCTAAACTCCTATACATGCTTAGGCTAGCATGCCTTAATGCGGCGAAAATTTTGCTTAATCCACGAATTATTCTTTTTGGAAATTTTTGGTAATTTGGAAATTCCTCAGAAATGTTGAGTTCAAGGCAGGTAGTGTTTTCATTTTTTTTTATTTTTAAATTTCGTTATTCGGACAATGAATCATGAAATATTATTTCCCTATTGGCAGTTTCTATTTTCTATTATCAAGTTCAAAAAGTTTCCAAAACACCTTGTAAAAGGATAAAATAAGGTATGTAAAAGTGTAATATGCGTGCGTGATCGATAGCGTATTTACGCTCAAAAAATACGTAAACTCGACGATCGTCATTAATTCATCTGAGCATAATTCACTAACGAGATAGCCAAAAACGCCAATCAATTGTCTTACATGTTATCCAACCATGATTTTGGTATTTCATACAGTATAAAAGGAATACTGCGATTCTGTCCGTAGGTGGTAAACTATTATGATATTTTATTCATTTTGGAGGAGTAGAGTTCAAAGTGTTAGGCCTGTAATTAATTATTGGGTTAACTACAATAGGTTTTTTTTTTTTTTTTTGTAACATGAATTTGAGGAGTCCACCTCAAGAGCGTTACGCCAAATACAGAAAGTGACTTTCACACAATACTTACGGAGGAGGTACGAAGCAGAAAAAGCTAACCTTCTTTTTAGGAGGAAGAGGAAAAGGTTATATCCGGAGGAGAGTGAAGAATATCACATGAGATAATTTACCACGAGATGATACACATCTGTGCGAAGCATATACTGGCTTAAACCAAAGATCGCCTTTACATTCACGATAGTTTACCTTCCAGGTAAAGAACTGCGTCGAAGTATACATAATACATATTCAATGTAGCATTGCCCGGCTAATGGCCCACAAGACATAACAAAGTTAATAGTTTTTTTTTTTTTTTTTTTAACGTTAAAAATTTTGAGTGATACTGTCAAAAAATGTTGGAATTGGGAATGTTGTATCACTATTTCTGGATGGTCTATCTATACTCTATACTTAGCTTACTGAATTAGACTATTTGCGATATTACTTACTCTTTATCGTTAGTGGTGGGGCATCCGCACATTCCCAGGTACGACACTCCTTCTACCGATGTCTTCACCGAATCCTGGAACAAAACTACTTGTCCTTCGGGACACGGTCCTTGCGTTCCCACCCTATGGCATCCATTACCCGCTGGAAAGTATAGTTTACCGGCTTGACACGGGAGCGGGATACAACCAATCGCCATACCGGTTGCCTGCAACAAAATGCACGATTATAAGTTACGAGTTCGTTCGTCCAACTTTTTCGAGTCCATTTTCATGAAACTCTGTTGAATCACAATCACTGATTGACCGACAGTTTCGTCGAAACGTGTGTGTTTTTGGTGAACACATCATTTCGTTAGTTTTGCAAAATATTTTATGTGACATAAAATGCACTGAATTAATGAATTTTGTTGAGAGCAAAAACTGAAAAAAAATTTTGTTTGGTGACTAATCGCGTCTTATATTCTTTCATATACCAAATTTATGGTTGATATTACAATTTTTGTGCATTAAATATGAAAATATTTGGCTAATGGCTTCTTTAGATCCCTTAATGTGGCTATTGCAAATTATAAATATGAGATTTGGTAGAATTGGTAGAGAAAACAATACTTGTCGAAAACTGGTGCATTTAAATCGTCATGCTGTTTATCAACATAAATATCTTACCGTAACATTTACGCTGTATATGTAACCGGATGAGCATGGACCTCTTGTGTATGGTCGATAGCAGGCACCGTCACCGAACCATTTCACGTGTCCCTCTTTGCATACACATTCTGCATACCTTCGGACGTTGTGCACCGTTGGTATAATACTGTTACTTTGTGGTACTACGAACTGATGGCCTAGTGGGCAAGGACCAATACTACCTGTGACAGTGAAAAATCTCCAGTTGAGGCTCGCGCACTTGCTTTGAAGTCGAATTTATTAATCCTTTCAGACCCTGCTATGTAGCCTAGTCAGTTGATGCGCCGGCATCGAAATCTAGTTAGCGATGCTTGGTCATGTTGACGCCTGAATTTAGCAATAGATAAATAATTTT
Organism: Ericerus pela; assembly: GCA_011428145.1. Lineage (NCBI taxonomy): Eukaryota > Metazoa > Arthropoda > Insecta > Hemiptera > Coccidae > Ericerus > Ericerus pela. Next base: position 9,941 of record WOFM01000817.1, read on the forward strand.
TTTCAAATGGTGCAATTGAGAAGAAAAGTTGCGGAATGAAGAAAAACTGAATAACTAGATTTTTAGTAGGACGTAATATACACCTCAGGGTTTGTAAATTTTTTGTGATGAAAAAAAATATACGAAGAAATTGACAAGCAGAAGGAACCGATTTCATTTTTCGTTATTTTTCGTGTACTATAGTTAGGTAAATAAGAGAAAAAAATTTATTTTGGCTAAAATTAACCTGTAATTTAGTGTGAGGAAACAAAAAAAAGAGTATGTTGACAATTTTGGACCGAAAGAAAGAGTACTCAATCGATCAGAAAAGAGAGTAAATATTTACTCTAAGAAAGAATAAGTCTGTGAACCCTGACACTCATTTTATCCCTTTGTAAGCAAAATTAAGAGTGTGTTCAAGATGCAGGTGCATGTGAAGTATAATTTTCTCTGCTGGCTTGGATTTAAAAAAAACCATGCAACGAAAAATGTGTTTATTTTACCAAAAAAAAAAAATTAGCCCACCAATTTTTAAGTGGGTTGCTTCGGTAAAGCATCTCCAATTCAAAATTCATTCATTTTACTCAAGAAATTTTTTTTTATTCTAATATGATTTACCTTATTTCTCCCAGTCAAAGTGATTCCAGGTATTCAATAGCTATTCTCGTTCCCGAAAATAATTAATGTACAAAAATCTTCGTTATAACTTGTCCCCGTTTAAAGTTAAAAACTCTAGCGCAGCAAGCCTCGCTAGAAAAAGTGGGTATTCGAGAGAAAGAATTATGAATTTTGATGGTCACATTAATTGTATTTAAGATTATATGCGTTAATGGTATGTTATGGTTGTATAAAATGTGTTAGCTACTGACGAAATATTAGACCATATGAAATATAAAAGCATCTTTTCTTGAAAAAATGAAAAATAAATTAAGATGATGAAGTATGGTACATTATCATATAATTTAAAATGAAACCAATGAAATATAATAAAGTTATGAAATAAAAAAAAAAGAAAACGTGCATGTCGTTAATTTTTGTAAAAAGAAAAGTTCATGCAAATTAGAAAAAAAAAGAGAAAAAAGTTTTACCGGAAGTACCATTTGGTCGATCCGAACCAAAATTGGTAGCAGGCTAAAATAAATTTTAATTAATATTTATTTCAAATTTAAGACACATGGCTCCAAAATTCCGTATTTTATGACCAATATAAAAACAAAAATAATGGTATCGGAAGTACCGTCCGGTCGATCTACAACAAAATTAGCAGTATGCTATTATAAAATATAATAAATATCGGTTTCAAATTTCATACATATTGTTCCAAAGTTGAGCATTTTGTGACCAATATAAAAAAAATACCGGAACTGGAAGTACCGTCCGGCTGATCACTGCCAAAATTGGTAGCGTACTACAATAAATTATGATAATAATTGTTCCGAATTTCGTGGCTATTGATGTAAAATTGATTATTTTATAGCCAAAATAAAAACAAAAATAGTGGTACCGGAAGAACAGTCCGGCCGATCCGCACCAAAATCAGTAGGTCTGGTCCTTGGCTTAATATAAATGTACGTACCAAATTTCGCGATTATCTGTCAAAAATTGCGACCTGTACCGTGTGAACAAGAAATAAACTTATATCTATCTATATATACGAATTTGAGTTATTGGTGCCAAAATTTTCCTGAGATGATGAAACGAAAAACGTACACAACCCCAACCCTGGGGACTAATACCACACTAAGTTTAATAAGTAGATTTTCTAATGAAAACCGACTTAAAAACTTGATCGTCGAATATGAAGAATTTGCTTTAGGGAAGGCTGGATAAAGGGTTTTGAATTGCTTGTACATCCTTTTGCCAATATCTAATTAATTTCGAACCGTAAACAGGATAAGAAATTGGACGTAGAAATTGAATAAAAAATTGTTATAAACAGTTCAACGACAAAAATCAATATTTGACGTTTAATTGTCAAACAACGTGGAGTTTTGAATAAAAAAAATTATCTATTTGCTTCGCCCATTAGTTGATTGTACTCATTTGGCTGATATTAATTTGTGTGCTCAGGAATTAAAAATTCACTATTATCATTATAACAACGAAACATTTGAAAGCCCCCAACAGATCCCAAAACATAAAAAGAATTATCATGTTTATTAATCCCAGTAAATGGCTATTGAATCAACATTGTTTCAAAACAACATAACTTAATACTTCCTAGAAATTCAAACTAAAATTAATTGAAATGTCTTCGTAATTGAAGACGAAGCAGTGGATTAAGGTGAACTACCTGGTTCGATAGTCGGGAACGGGTAAGGGTACCAAATGAAGACGATTAGGGTAATGCCATTTTCAGTTACTTTGAATGGACTGAATGGGAAAAAATTTTAGTAAATTTGTCTTTGAGATTGAGTTCATCGTCGCAATAACGTTCCTTGAAATGTGTGAAAGGAGGCTGTTTTTCAGTTCACTTCAACAAAAATGAGCCTTGCTTTCATGATAAACGTTTTTAAATGGTTTGGAAACTTTTTTCGTCTTATGGTGTTTAAAATTAATGCGAATCTGTTAATTTATGATAACATTAAAAAAAACAAAAAAAAACAACCTATCAACATAATCCATAGTTCTGTTACGACTGTATTTTCAAAATGTATAAATCAATCCAGTCATCTGCAATTTAATCGAAAGAGTGTTTCATGGATTTTCGAGTGAAAATTAGGGTGTAAACTGAAAAAATTATGTGAGGAAAGAGTACAAATTGCAGCTTATTCGCCATACTTGAAAAAAATTTTTTTTTTTAAATCTTAAATAATTACCAGAGCTCTGCTCCTCTTTCATTGTCGGTGACCATGTAGACATGTTCTCTGAATTTTTTTGTGAACCAAAGTTATTCCTTGATGGAATAGAGTGCCAACTTCTCCAGGTTTTTTGTGTTATTATGAATATGAATGTATTATGGTGCTGGCAAACATTCGTTGCAATGTGTCGATGACATTCGAAATATTTTGTGAACCTGTTACTTTCATTTGGCGTATTACTTCAAGACTGGTTACGTACGAATTTTTTCAGACCAAAAATTAAGCTCAGGTGTGTGAAAATTTCTTTCATGAATTTCAGAATGTAGTGCCTGAATTTGTGATGAAAATTTTGTGTAACTCGTCTTGAGAAATCGATAAAATATGAAAATTCATTATCACCCAAGACCTTCCTTCGTAAAGTTCTGCTTTTTCTTGCTCCTTCAATCGATAGTAAAAATTTTTTGTATGTTTGACCTATGGTGAAAGTCATCTGATGGTAACCTACATTTAAGGTATTCTCATGAGTTGTTTTTTTTTTTTGGGAGAGGAGCGGAAAACGTGAGACAGGAGGGATGGAGAATGTGCTCATCACAAATATCACATTATAGGTAACTCTTTTTATATTGCTCAAATGAGTTTGCTTGTGGTCCGAAAGGATTAGTATTAAAATAATACAGGTATACAAAAAAAAAAAAAAAAAAAAAATAATAATAAGAAAAAGATAAGCGAATTGTATTGACCTAACTGGTAACATTTGTTTGTGACGTTATGGTAGTGTGGTAGGTCGGGCTGACACCCACATGTAGCTCCGGGCAAAAATAGTCCTCCACGTTCTTGACAAGGTCCGACAGTGTAGTGCTCGTGGCAGGTCCCAGTCGCCGACCAATAAAACTGCGCCAATTCGCCGTTGTTTTCGCATCCACATCGGCCCACGGATGCGCTGTCGTTGCTTCGGATCAGCAGATGACCTTCTGGACACGGTCCACGGTTGTTTTTCGGATAGCAGCGACCGTCTTTTGGCCAGAATAGGTGGTGCGGCTCCTTACACGTTTCAGCTTTTTGACACGTTCCCCATCTTCCACGACCTGTTCTGGTCATTTTTGTAATTAATTGGTGAACTAGTATAAAAATGCGTGTGAAAAATGAAACTGGTCTTGTGGAATCGTTTGCCATTATACCCCATGTCCACTTAAGAACTGATCAAACGGATGTAATTCCTATAGGATTGATTGGTATAGTTGTTAAGTTTTTCAATATTGTCTTTGAGCAAGTGGTATTTTTTCAAAAAACAAATTTTGGGCTATCTTGAAATGTCGGCTTGTTTTAACGATACATGATTTGAAACGGCTTCAAATTTGTGCTAGCTGATTTTCTTTTCTGCATACGTTAAACATTGGAATCAAACGAATGTGACTGAACAACAAAAAGGATCCATATAATCAAAAAATCATTTCACCGTTTTCAGGCGTTTCATATTAAAGATTTGATATGCCATATCTCAAAGGCCAAATTCTTCCATCATATCTCTACAATTTGCGTTCGTAGTTGTCTATCTCTTCTTTCTTATATTCCTCAGAATACTTCTTTTACTCTTCTTCAAAACGGATTTGTTTCAAAAATATGACTTGAAATGCGTAGGTGTCATTTATACCACTATTCTGTATTCCATCTTCAATTATTCATTCATCTAGTTAATGAAATCATACATTATAGACTTTACGTTTCCAACTTGCGTATCACATTCAGACATAAGTGATCGAATAAAAACTCAGTTTGGTTTCTATTCTGTCTCAGGGAATCTCAATAAAACTGTAAAAAGTAATTAATTTTGCTTTCAAACGATTTTCAGACTGACAGTAATTGAATTTAATTTTATTCAGAATTTTAAAATCTTATATTTTGTCGTCTAAGAGACGTTTCAGAAAACAGATTGCAGGATTTTGTCAAAGTTTTTGTGCACTTCCAAAAAATGTTGAAATATGTGTATCTACTCATCAGGATAGCTTCGCCTTCGCCGTTCGGCTTTTAGCACTAAACTTTGATTCTTTACTTTCGAAAAATACCACTTTTTCCAATAAAATTTAAAAATTATAGTTACACCGATGTAAACTTGAGGAATAACTCTTAACAAAATGGTTTTCATAATATTTGTGATACTTTGACTTGTTTAACGGTCAATTACATAAAACTCAGTGACCAGTTAAACCATAGTTTAGCTCAAAATTTAAACATGGAGGAAATTATGGTTTAACTGGTGATTGAAGTTCAACCAAGTTTTATGCAACTGGCCTTAAAGAGTTTAAACCATTTTATCCGTTAGAAAGAGGATGCCCTGTTTATACGCGCGAAAGTAGTCCTATATGTTTGGTTTAAAGTATGGCAGAGTTAGCCCTACCCTTTGTGCGGTCGATCCATTCAAACTCGTACGCGCGATTCAAAATTTCATGTTAGGAGAATATTCATTCCTCGGTTTGGCACCGATAAAAATTTAGACGATGAACGAAATAGTTTTGATGCGGAAAACGCCCCTTCATTCCCTCTTTTCCATTTCCAAATACGATTTTACCCTCTACAATCATATTGGGAAATGACGTGTAGGCGTGGCTTAATCAAAAGGTCGGAAAATTCATTACCATAATTTTCCATATGACTGAGCTGAAATTTTGGTTAAACATGGACATATTATGTGAGCTGAACATTGTGTTCGTGTTTGGTTCTTGAGGTAACGCTGAAATTCTGTTCAATTATTTTAATCCCATTTCAGCCAAAGTTTCACAAAATATTCAGCTAACATATGTCGTTGTTTCATGAAAATTTCATCTCAACTGAACCTTCAGTTTTTGGTATATCGCTTAAATTCTGTGATTAAAATGATACCCGAATTAAGTAATTGAACAAAATCTCATGGATACCTCGAAAACCAAACGTAGGATGTCAGCCAATATATCACAGAATATTCAGATAACATATTATGCCGATGTTTCAAAAAAATTTTGGCACAATCGTGTGTGGAATTCTGTTAGTAATCGAACTGGATATAATGATTACATTTAAGCTTCATATTACAAAACTGTCACAAAATAATATTTTTGGCGTATTTCCACATGTTATTTCCCAGTTCCCAGTTTGCTTTTCGAATAATCTGTGAATATTGTTGCGTTCAAAAATCATAAGGCGTACTGTACATATTTCATTGAGATGTAACTGGTTTGAATTTTTTTTTTTTTTACAACTTGACTATCTGCAGTATCCCACATTTTTATAATTTCATTCTATTACCCGCCCTTATTATGTAGGCACATAGATGAGAAAGTTGATTTGAGAATGACCATTTTGTCAGTTAGAATCAATTGCTAAGTGTATGTTCATTTAGAACGGATTCTTTAAATCGGATTCTGGTTTTGATATATTATTTTGTAAATATCTGTGTTGTTTAAGTTACTTTCGTTGGTATATTTACATTGTAGCCCCCTAAAATCCGAATCTGATTCACAGAATCCGCTCTAAATATTGCTATTTCAGGAGAGAGACAACACGTTTCTGCATTTACTAATAAACGAATGTAACATTAAATTGTTTTTGCCTTTTTTTTATTAGGAAAACAATTTTTCAGTAAAACCAGTGGAACTTTCGTGATCCTTATTTTGATAATCATTATGAAATGAGATTCGGTTTTTCAAAATTACAATAAATAAATAAATGAAAATAATAATAGTTATACATGCAGAATAAAAACTCAAACCAAAAATAAAACTGTCAAAATAACAACATTTAGATCAGACAATCAACCATATTTTCTGTAAGTATATGGGGTCCCGTAGATTTGAAACAAGAGTGAATGAAATCTTCCTATTTATACAGGGTATTTCCTAAGAAGCCTCTGAACTTAACTGTGGATAGTACGCCTTAAAAAAAATAAAAAATGTTGAATAAACATGACTGTATCTTGTTCGTAACAGTTAAGCAGTTGGATAGACTAAAAGCATGACACTAACAAATTTACTTTAAAATATTATTATTGGACCCACAGTTCTCACCAAGAAGAACAGAAAAAGGTACTTTTCACTTTGTCACTTTCTTTATTAATTTTACAACCTACTGGAAAAATTAGGCTTATATCTTTAATTTTTGCCATAATTTTGGAAACTCGTAGCACCGTTGCAGTTCAGGAAAGAAAAAAAGTGAAGAGAACCTTTTTTGTTCTTCGTGGATAATACTATTAGATCACATAATTAAATAACAATTTTAATGTAAATTGCTTCACGCCATACTTCTAACAGACTGAGCACCTAACCATTACGCCATCCAGACCACAAAAACAATTGAATTTCTTTGCATTCAATATTATTAATATCTTCTTTTTTTTTTTCAAGACTGTGTTGAAACTTAAAATTTGAAGTGGCTGTAGATGTAAGATGCCAGTTTTCAGGCTGGTTATTATTTTGCAATTTCATCTACAATTTTTTTCCCATTAGAGTTGTAGACACTTAGATTTTGTACAAAACTTCACCATTTACTCAATAGTTTTCAGAAGTTAACAAAAATAGGTAAAACGTTAAAAATCCTCATTGTATCAAGTATAAAATTCTGTGCTTAAAAGCACAAATATGAAAACTTAGGGAAACTACCATTTCATCGAAAAACGTGTGCTCACGGGTTCTCGCAGAAATTCAAAAAACATTTTTTTTGCTGTTATTTTGGAAAATTCCTGGGTCTGAATTATATTTTGGGTGTGTAAAATGCAATAATTTGTGCATGTAAAATGTGTATTTTATTTTATGTTTTTTAATGTAATTCCAATGAATTTGGTAATTGTGAAACAGATAAGGTGATAAACGAGGGTCATGTTGGCGAAATGGTACTTTGCTAAAACTTATGAGTATTTGATTTTTATTTTCAATGTTAAGAACCTAAAAATAATGTTCTGGGTATGTTTGTCCAATTGGTTTTAATTTTTGTTAGGGTGATTTTTATTCGTCACCGAGTAATAAAGTAGGCATACATGCATTATTTTACAAATAACAAAGGAAATAAATTTTAAGAATAGTTTCGAGAGAACTTAAGTTTTTTTTTTACATCAACAAACAGTTCAAATATTTTTGTAACTCCCTCGAAAGTGAATTTTTGACTCTCCTTTATTCGCCTCTATAAATTCCATCACGTTTGAAGCGACATTATTGAATGAAAATTGTCATTTTTTCTTACTTGATGGTGGGTGCAAAAAATTCGCCATCGTCGCACAACTCTTTCTCGTACAGTGTATAGCATCGAGAGTCACGTGCACTCTGTGCAGTGCCTGGAGGGCAATTACACTCTGGTGTACCCTTATCAGGTCCTGGACCAAGTTCCATGGTTTCAGGACAAGGATAACCACGTGTGAAGATGCGATAACATTTCTTATCCGGAGGCCAGTAAATTAGCTGCCAGCCTCCTGGTTGCGAGGCGCAAGGATTGAATGTAGGATCGGCCCAAGGTGGAGGCACAACGGCTCCTTGTACTGTCAGCAAGATGGTGGCCAAAACCGTGTAACCTGATCTCATCTTCATCTCATGAATTCTGTATGAAACGTCAAAAAAAAAGAAAAAAAATTATTTATAAAAAGTTGTAAATTGCAATAACATAATACAAGTTGGCATATATTTCTGTTTACACATGCGGGGAAAGTGGTTAACTTTGTTTGGGAGCATTGAAATTATATCGTCGTTCACTGATTATACGAGTGTGAAATTTAATTTTCATTGCAAATTCTTATTTTTAAATTTTACTTACGCTTACTTGTGTCAGTTGTTTCTGATTTTGAGTTCGAATAAGCATCGATTACATTGCTGTGCATAATCTAATGCTGTAATCAGTGTGTTCCTGATTCCAGCCTAGTATTCATTTATTCAGTCGTGAATACATTCTCAGCAATTTGTTGCGAAGATACATATAAGGCTCGCTCTTTTTATTACATGTTTTGTGGTTTTCTTTTCTTGTTTGTTTGTTTATTTTTTTTACTAATCGCCAAATGTATCAGTTGCTGATCAAGTTGCACGCGTAACTAACTGCAACTACATTTTAACCAGAACCCGTTTATTTTGTTATAGCCTTGATAATCTCCTGCTGGCATACATGTTTCCATCGTGTTACATAACTGCACCGCCACGGAAATAAGCCCTATAGTGAAGCTATTCTGTTCGATTTTTTTTCTTAATACTGTCTTTCTTTCTCACTCACTCTCTCACTCCCTCTCTCTCCCTCACTACCTTTCTCCCTCTCCCACTCCTTCTCCTTCTCTGCAAAGAACATTTTGTCTGATCCTTATGTTGTTTTTTGCTGTGATTAATCATCGCGAGACCTGGTAGAATTTAATTACGTTCGATTTTTAGCTAACTTTTGACTAAAGACTGGTTCCTTAATGGTCCAGTATTGTGAGAAACAATAATTATTGGTAGTCGTTATTATTGATTGCGTTTGGATATTCGTTACAAGGTTAAATTGTAAATAATGAAGAAAAATTGTTTTTTTTTTTTTTTTAGAATGTTGCCGATGTTTTTAAATTGGTAATGAGACGTTGACCTTTCGACTAAACTTATTTGATGATAAAAATCTACGAAAAAAGTTACCTTCTAAATTTTTATGGATTTTCATTTCGTTTTGGTTTTTTATTTCTTAAAATAATTTTTTCGTTGTCATTCTTGGCTACAATTCTCAGTTTTTTCAATTTTTCGGTTCCGAACAGGCTGTAACAGTTGCCCACCAGGTCAATTTAGATACCTTCTAAGGGCAACTCCTGACTGTCTTCATTTAAATCTCAAAATTGTAACACTGATGCATATTTTCGTTGAATGTCACAAGATAAGGTAGGATAAACTTGTTTGAAGATTAGCTTGACCACGTGCTCTCAGTTGTCAGTGGGCAAGAATTACAAAATAATTCTGGTTTGATGTAGGGAGAAAAAAATAAGTAAAGTAAATTATTTTTATGTTAGGTAGATGCAGGTTTTTAAAATTTTCTCCTTATTCGATTTTAGCTATTTTCTCCAGTGTCTCCGTTAATTGATGTCGATGTGATGTAGAGAAAAGGATGGTAGGGATATTCTAACTTGAATTTTCTGATCATATGTGGGAGCATTGACTGAACTCAACTAAACACGTCGCCATTTTGGATTGGAAATATGATGGCGATGGCTGGTCTCGAACTTACGAACTTTCAGTTGAAGGTCGAGCATCAAACCACTAAGTCACGCAGACCCCAAAATAAATTAATTACAAAGCCATACTACTAAAAAAATTTCAATTTTATCGATTTTCTTTGATCATGAATCCAAGAATTAATTTATAACATGTGATTAATTTACAGTTATTTCAAAATATGTTATCTAAAAACAAAGAATGGTTTCGATTAAGACCTACTATACTACGTATTTTTCCAGAAGCCTACATGTTTTCATCCATCATCAAAGTATGTATTCGTAGTTAGCTGATTGTATGTTTATCATGGGACTCTTCAAAGGCATAGCAATATAATTCAAAAATTTAAGATTATTGAAAAATTTTGGGCTGTCCATGAACTGCGCCGGAAATGAACTAACTGCGCCCGGTTATTTTTAAGATGTTTATCTTATCAATCCAAGTACGCTGGTCACAGCAGGTACATATGGTGAGGTGCGGTGCACTGCTGTCTCACTCTCTGTTTGATAAAAAACTTCATTCTCATGAAACTACTTAGTGGTGATGGTAGGTACGTTTTTCGTTTCATAACTGAAGAGAACTTTAGACACTGAAAGCTCAAATTCAAATTTGGATATATTTTTATAAGATATTATTTTTATCACGGTACAGGCTACAATTTTTGTTCGATAGTCAAGAAATTTGGTACGAACATTAGTAATAGGCCAAGGAGCAGACCTATTGATTTTAGTGCGAATCAGCTGGCCGGTATTTCTGATTCTGCTAACGCCATCTTTGTTCCTATTCAGGTGGTTTTATAGCTCTAAAATGTTTAATTTTTAACTAGTTGCGAAAAAATTTCGCACAAATATTTTACTCTAATCTATTCTAATTCTGACGTACTATTAATTCTGGTGCGGATCATTCGAATGGTATATCCGATATTTCCGATTGAATTTTGATTTTGGGCTCAGTTAATAGCTAAGAAATTTAACATGATCATTGTTTATGGTCTAGGTCTACATAACAATTTCTTAACAATTTTGAGTGTAATTTCTTTTTTAAGTAGATTTTTTTTAAAAAAATTCTACTTATTACGCTTGGTGCGGTATTATCTCCTAGGATTGGGGGTGGATACGTTTTCATGACCTCAGGAAAATTTTTGCGCCAATAACTCAAATTCATATATATATAATATATATTCGGTTTTGTTGTTCCCTCGGTATAGGTCGCAATTTGTGTCCGATAATCATGAAATTTTGTATAAAGATTTGTATTAAGCCAAGGACCAGACCTATTGATTTTGGTGTGGATTCGCGGGATGATACTTCCTATACCACCATTTTTGTTTTTATTTTGGCTATAAAATGCTCAATTTTGCATCAATTGCCACTAAATTCGGAACAATTATTTATCATAATTTATTGTAGTACGCTACCAATTTTGGCGCGGATCGGCCGAACGGTACTTCCGGTTCCACTGTTTTTATTTTTATATTGGTCATAAAATGCGGAAATTTGGAACTAAATGTACGAAATTTGAAATAAATATTCGTTATAATTTATTGTAGCATGCTACCAACTTTGGTGCGGATCGACCGAACTACTTCTGGTAAAGTTTTTTTCCTCTTTTTTTTCTAATTTGCATGAACTTTTCTTTTTATAAAAATTAACCCCATGCTCATGTTTTTTTTTTATTATTATTCAATAACTTTATTATATTTCTTTGGTTTTATTTTAAATTATATGATTATGTATCATACTTTATTATCTTTATTAATTTTTTTTTTTTTCGAGAAATAATGCTTTTAAATTTCTCATTATCAAAACAAGATAGAATAGAGAACTAGCCCACTTCATACCCTCACCCCGTAACACTCGTAGTGTAAATCGGCACATTTGTATGCGTGAAAAAAAGCTTCGATGCACTTGGCTTGTGCGCAAAATTTTTGCTTCTTGCTATCAAAATATCTTTATTTTAGTACTGCTAGCATAAATTTGTACTGTTGGGTCATTTGAAAATCAGCACGAATGACTTGTAGCATAAGTTGCGTAAATTCGAGAAAATGATCGCTATTTCGGGAATTAATTTGTTGCTTCAGATTTTTCTTCGAAGAAACCCAAGATTTTCCATAAAAAAATCGAAAGGCATTCACTAGAAAAGATGCTGGGTTCATTCGTTTTGCTCTTTGGGCACTTATCTTGGTGATTATTTGCTTACAATTTTTATTGAACAACTGTGTTTGAACTCCGAGGGGCAAAAATTTTCATTTTCTTTTTGAATGTTATACCTACTGTGACTCTAGTTTTCGTTTTATCCTCCCATTTTCATTAACTATAGCTTTATGCCTTAGTGCTTGTGAATATGACTGGAAATTTCGAACCACTTCTGGGTAGATTTCGTTGAATCTACTCTATCTAAGACATGAAAATAATGCAATTTCTTCCGAATGGATGAACCTCGATCGCATTCGAGCAAAAGTGGGCGACCTTGTATCTCTATAGTTACATAATGAGGCAGCTCGTTTATCAATATTTTACATATTGTTTGTTCTAATTCTGTTTTTAAATTCTTCATTTTCGATGCACATAAAGAGAAAGTTTTGATCTTCAGTTTGAGTAATGCTGAAAAATGTCCTGGAAAAGAAAAAATAAAATTTCTGCGGAATGAATGCCCTGAATACACCAACTGTGAATTTCTATTTTAAATTTTTTTGTGGACTGAGTTGTAAGATGTAAAAAAATCGTAAAAATATTCACAGTCTTTCTTTAGATTTTTCTGGCTTACCTAACGATCTTTGTAACCACATTATAATCTCTCAATTGCATACTTTCAGTGGATGTTGTCTTAATTGAATATAATAAAATTTTTATTTGTTATGAAGTACAAAAATGGCTAAGTTGGTTAAAAATATTTTTAAATTTCAAATTCAGACATTAATACGATCCGCTTCTATTTGCGGATGTAGTGTCAGTCTGTGACTGTCAGTATTACACAGGGCCTTAGATATCACCCGCTTCTTACAATATTTCATATTCTAATTGCTGGTCGTGCATTAAAAATGAGTTTTATTTTTGTACCATTTGTGTTCAGCCAATCAGAAATCAGATAGAAGTAGTTCGTGTTTTGAGACGCGTTTGTGACTCATTCTAAATGAAATTTGATTTTGATTCATTTCTTGCAGATCAGGTAGCTTCTTCTCTAGCACATCAACCACAAAGTTTGTAGGAAGAATTTTATGAGGATCGTCTCCTTGCAATAAATTTGATATTGTTGAAGGTTTGGTTCTGATATGGTCTCACTTCTAGCCTTTTTAGGAATTTTGTCAGTGACATGCTATTCTAACAATTTTTTATTTGTTTTAATCGTAAACTTTGAAGTCTTCTGTATTTACCGTCGAAGTAAGTTTTATTCTAGTACAAATATTCACTTTTCATTGAAAAGTATGTTTGAAGAGCAGAAAAGCCGAAAGAGCTATGTATCAAAAAATCCAAAATCAAGTTTTTCACCTATAGGTATCATTAGTATTAGTGAAAATCAGTGTCTAGCTGGGTGACATAAATGTCTACATTACTTTTATCACCTGTGAGAAAGGCCTAAAGATAATGTTTTTCCTATTCGTATTAACGAAATAAGAACGTTTTTCTTAAATATTTTGAAAACAAGTTTTTGGCGACTGGCTTCTATGGCTTCTCTACTTTTCATTTAATGTACTGTTGATGCTCTGCGTTTATTTCGTCTATCGTTATTAACATTGAACTAGTATATATATTCTATCATTTTACATTTAATTTTATCCATGGCCTACTATGTACAGTCTATAACTCGAGTGTAAGGCAAAATAATTGTTGTTCCTCGATCAAGACTGCTCCATATTTGCTTTGGTGCGATTAAAGATTAATGAAGTTGTTAGAAAAACCTGTGGGCAACAAGCAACACAATGTTCAATCACCTTCCCTCTAGAGCAGACCTGTTTATGATTTGAACATGCTCAATTAATAGTAAATGTATGTTCGTTTTTGTTTTGTATTGATGAGCAAAAATTTCTGTTACTTGTGTTTTAACTTTTTAGATTTTCTATCCATCAATATATTTATTCTTTCAAATTTAGGTGTACGCTACAGCTACACCATAGGAAATTATTTATTTAACGATTCTCGCATATTACCTAATCATCGATTTTTCTTTTAAACCGTTTTTTTTTCTTCTTCATTATTATTATTATTATTATTATTAGTATTATTTAATAGAAATCGCCGAAGCACGTATTTATGTAATTCGTAAATTATTTTACGCTGGCAACAAAGACCGGCAAAAACTGCAGAGCATACGTACCTCGCACACATACATAAATACATCCATACACGTATTTTACGTAATTCGTACCAACTATTTTACGCCCACGTCGAACTCTGGCGAAAAATTTATTGCCGGAAAAAAATAAGAAATTTTACGAATTTTTTGTTGACCCGTTCACTTTTGTTGCCACGGTTCGTCGAATTTATTTCAATTGTAATATCGACTTCGAACGAACGATGACCTGTTGTTTTTGTTTGATCGATTGGTGTTGTACCTTCTTTGTATCGTATTATTTGCTACCTACGTTTTTTACATATTAAAAACAATGCTGCTTGTAAGTGCCAGGTTTTTGACAAAGTTATGTTGAGTGAGAACTAAGTTCAGCCGTGAGGTATAAAAGAACAGTTTCTTCCGAAAATTAGTTTTGCTCTTTTCTAAATAGGTTGAATAATATGTTACTAAAAAATTCGAAAAATTCTGAACTTTTCACTTGAAAAAGAACGTAGCTATTAAATAGGTATTCAGCTCTTGCTGGTGAGGAATATTCGATAATTTTACGTTGTACTTTATTATTTTTACATTTTGTATAATTAATACGGTAGGTATTTAATACCCTCTCCTCATTTTTCGAGTAGGTACTGTTATGTCAGTTATTCATTGCACTTGTCGTCATTTTCAGCTTCTGTACTGGCTTTGAATAGACTGTTAGCTAATTAGTAGTCGGAAATGAATCGCTCGTTGAATACCTTGCCGCCGAGTTTCCATTCACGAGTGCGATGGCATGTAGCATTGTTTTTGTGTTTAAAAAAATACGTCTTTATGCAATCACGACTTTGAAATTCGTTTATTTTGTTGTTGTTGTTGTTGTTGTTATTGGTTTTTGCTTCGAAGTTCGGGGTATTTCACCTTGATTTAATTGCGGGTTATTGTGCCTTGGTTGGGTACCAAGTCATATTGATGTACTTATCGATGTTTGAAGTTGTACGAGTTGATGAAAGTAACAATTTTTGTCATTTCTTGTTCGTGATTATGTTCCAGTATATTCTCGAAGTAAAGAGATAGGTCAAACTAAGTAAAAACCAATATACTGCCCAAATGTTTGCTCAAGTTCTTTGAGAATTTCTTCCAGTTCCATAATATAATATGTATTCCAGTATTTTATTTTTCATATCTTGTCATAATGAAAACATAAACGATTTATTATTAGTTGTGCTAGTTTAAAGAGTGGGAGGAGGTTCTGAGATGCTGCAGTACCCCCAAAGATTTCCAGAAAATAAACCATATTTTCTGCCCGCCTCCAAAACTCCTCTGATTATACCACTGATTAATTGCACTTGTAGAAGATATCCATAATGAATTATTTTTCGAATTCGAAAAATAATTATAACTTGTTATAATTGAAAAAAAGAAAAAAAAATTTCCTACATACCTGTCTATTTTTGAAGTGAAATTTGTAGGAATCCGTTAATTTCAAAAAATCAATATGGAATCTATTAGGAATATTTTCAATTTTATTATTATATTTTAGAATAATTCTGGAGTGTACCTACGTCAGAAGTGGCTATATAGAGAAAACAGAAAAAACCGCCGATTTTGTGTGAATGTATTTTTTTGACGGGCTGTTGCTTCTAGTGAATTTTACCCAGTAAATTTTCGTTAAATAAAAAAAAAAAAAATTTAATTGTGAAATGTTTCTGAAGTATATTAAAGGCCATTCAACCTTTAACTACAATAGCTTTTACAGTGTGTAAGATAATCGATAAAACGTGTTGATTCTCGTTGTATTGTCAACTCACGTTCTTTTACCATTAAAAAAAATTTTTTTAATTAAATTTTCTGCAACAAACTGTTTCTTCTTCCATACTCAAACAATTCTGTAATTTAGAATCAGGCTAATTTAATCTGAATTTGAAAATTGAAATTTTCGTTCTTAATATCAACTATGAAACCTTCTGTAGGTATATTTGAAGTGTCGTGAATTTTTATGGTACGAGAAATAATTAATCTTCGATTAATAAATCGTTATTTTCTCAAGTTTTTACAAATATAATATTGTTATTCTATAGTATATTGTAAAAACTTCTTAATGTTCATTTTAATATGCCAATTTTTTTTCTTCCTTTTATTGTTGGTTTGGAAAGCGTGATACTTAAACCAACCTTCTTGATTTTTCACACATTAGGTAATTTTTACCAACTGCCAGAAGGAGGTATTGTGTTTGACTGTGTTCCTGACAATCTAACGAAATTTTGTGCCCCTCTACAGAATTCAATATTTATCGTACAAATATGAAATAGGTCTCAAAAATTCGTATTTTCAAGGTGAGTAACACTGGCCAAAAAAAATTGAAAAATTCTCCATACCAGATTCACAATTTTCATTTAAAATTTGGGGATTTTTTCAACACAAAAAGCAACATAACCAATCACAATCCAAGATTCAACATATAAGAAAATAACGCATGCTGATTGGGTCTCCCAAAAGTTTTTAGTTATAAAAATATTTCAAGTGTCACCACTTCTCCCAGTAATATATTAGCATCAGTAGATTTATTATGTAGGATTGGCTCATTTAAAGTCTGCTGATATCTGCTTAATAATAGTTATAATGAAAAATAATATCAGGAAGGCATATGTTGGAAAATGAACTGTGATTGACTCATTTAAAGTCCCTTGATATATCACCTTCAAAATAATAATTATAAGAAAAAAATGAAAATACCATGTTTCCAGAATTGCCTTAAACCAACCAATCAGGAAGGAGTACTGAAAAATGAACTGTGATTGGCTCATTTAAAGTCCGTTGATATATCTGCTTCAAAATAATAATTATAAAAAAAAATGAAAACACCATGTTTCCAGAATTGCCTTAAACCAACCAATCTGGAAGGTGTACTAAAAAATGAACTGTGATTGGCTCATTTAAAATCCGTTGATATATCTGCTTCAAATTAATATTTATAAGGAAAAACAAAAATACCCTGTTTCTGGAATTCAGTCAAACTGATCAATCAGTAAGGCTGAAAAATGAACTGTGATTGGCTCACTTATAGTTGTTAATTGATCACTTATATATAATTATATTTCATATCCCATCATAGGTATCATTTAGCTTTTTATTTCTCTGTGTCCAAGGTCTATATTATGACGGACTGTGTGAATAGGTATTATACTTACCAAATTGATGCAAAAGTGCTGAATAAATACACAAAAATACTAGCAAAACTGAGGCAAGGTCTAACTTTTGCTTTTAACAAGAATCATTAATTTAGAGAAAAGAATATCAGATAGGTATGAAAATAACTGAAAAAAAAATGTATATACCTCTTTTTTACGTTCTATTTTATAGTTAAAATCAATTTTAAAGATCTAATTAGTTTTCTTAATATTTGATTAAAAGATTAAAATTTACTCATTGACCAATTCCAAAATTAAAAAAAAATTCAAAGTTCCCTATTGAGCAATAATAAAATAGGTATTAATTAAGAAAAAACAATAGGCTGGAAATGAAATTTGCTATTACATAAATATTGCAACATGACCAAGCACCATTCACTTGAATTTTTTATATTAGGTATTTCATTATTATCAGAAACTATGAAGGTAAAGACAAGAAACATGGGCAGATATTAAAGATTCGAACTGAAAAATATTTGCAGCAAAAAAATCGAGAAATAATTAAATTTTTGAAAAAAAAAATGAAACCGACTGCGTTTAGGAACATAAAACATAGAACTAAAATGTTGAAAACAAGTTTTCTAGGTTTTTTAATAGTAATTTTTTATAAAATTGATTTACAACTAACGCAGTCGCTGGCACAAATATCTTTCAAGTTACATACATATATATATATATATATATATATATATATGTGTGTATATATATAAAATGCAAAATTTTTAAATGAAGCAATTAGATTTCATTTTATTACATATTTCTCTTATGCAATGTGTGGTAAATTTAACATAGATTTGACAATATTCTAGCACACAGCATTATTACGTTTATTTAAAACATTGAGGAACCAATCATTAAGAATGTTTAAATTTCTTATATACCTAATGTGTTGAAAACTCTCCACTCGCCTATTGATTTCAATCCTGTATTGATCTTCATATTAATATCAAAAGCTATTTGTGCCAGCGACTGCGTTAGTTGTAAATCAATTTTATAAAAAATTACTATTACAAAACCTAGAAAACTTGTTTTCAACATTTTAGTTCTATGTTTTATGATCCTAAACGCAGTCGGTTTCATTTTTTTTTTTTCAAAAATATAATTATTCTTACATGTGTAGTCCTTCACGAAAAAGCACAATCATGTTAAAACATGACTGAAATTTCTTTCTAGCAAAAAAATTACAAAATTATTTTAATGAAGAGGATTTATTTTTTCCTAAATTTAAACCCAATCCTTTTTTAGAAAAAAAAAAAAATTTCTTGACTGGTACGAGTATTTGTTAGCTTGCTGTGGAACCCGTTCAAATTTAATGTCTTCAGCATATTATAATTTATTGTCTAGCATAATTTTCAATTGTAAAAGTCACGTGCACCCACAATATTGAATGTAAATAATGTAATGCATTTATTACTTTGCCAATTTGAATTTTGTCCAATATTTCTGTAGCCGTTCCTAAGTTTTTGGCCTTCAGTTGTCACGTCCCTTTTGAAGTTAACTTGAGGTCAAACTTGTTCTGCTGGAAAATTTTTATTTTACTTAAATTTTTTCTGCGGCCCAGCAGCTTGGTTCAGAATTAATTATTTGTACTGTAGTTTTTCGAAAATTCAATTTATGAATATTGTTTGTTGGAATTTGAAGGGTGTAATCTCGTTTTGTGTTTTTTTTCGCTCTCTTTAACCTTTAATGTTTGCCTTGAAATTTTAATTTTATGTTCTGCAACGCGTCGTCAGTAAAGATGAGCATAATTGATCTCAGTCTTACCCTTTTCGTTAAACATTCAGAAGCAAGACATAGATCAAGAGCGCACTATGCAAGGCTAAGGCCAAGAGTCAGCTGTTCAAGAGCAAGAACAAACACAAAACTCGAGAAAAAATTAATTATCAAACTGTTTAAGGTTCGCAATCTTGCTGTGTAAATAGTAGTTTTCCAAGGAGTTTGAGAGATAAGAACCATTTTCTTGTCCACCAATTGATGGATGTAGCTTAATTTTTGTGTTGTAGGTTTTCAAAAAAAAAAAACCATAAAACAGATTTTTCAATTACAATCTTCATCCTATAATATAATAAAACTATAGAAATAATGAAGACATTTTTGGATTGGACTAGAAAATAATTGAAGTAAATCTCGATAAATGAAAAATTCTGCTATTTTTTCTAGGTTTAATTTTATTAATCTAAACTATCAGAAAAATTTTACTGTGAGGAAATGGTACAATATTAAGGAAACTGTTGTAATTGAATATTCAATAGTTATAAAATAAGTAGGTAGATTTTTGGCCACATTCTAAATTCTATTCTATAATTATTACCGAATGCCTTTTTATTTTACAGGAGAAAATCCAATGAACCAGTCAGTTAATACTCATTTGTAAACATATTGATTTAATTACTGCATAATTATGTAGAAAACTATGATGGTTTATCGAGTCTTTCTAGTTGAAATAATAACAAATATATATTTGTTTTAAATGCCAAAAATGCTGGAAAAATGGCTAACAACTTAACATTTAAAGATCTTAAGTGTTACATACGTAAATATTTATTCAACATAAGTTAAAGGAACATTATGTGAATAGGAACATTCAACTGTATCTGTAGGGAACAGCAAGAATATTAATGATGTAGGATGCGACTTTTTTTCAAAAGTATCTAAATAGCAAAAAATGGCTCTTTTATTCTAATCAACTTTTTTTTTTCTATATTTTAAGTTTTCCCTTTCTCCGTATTAGATTTGTTTGATAATATGGCAATTGTAAAGTTGCCTGTTTGATAATTTAGAATAGTGCGACACCGATCCTTTGTAAAAGCTATTCAATTTTTGGGAATAGAACTTGAAAAAAAATTTTGTTCTTCAAAAATGTCAAATTTCCTGACGCGGTTCGGTGAGTGGATTTCGATCAAAACTTATTTTTTGAAGATTGAGCGTGTTTGTAACACATCCACTTCTTATGAAGATAATTGTTCTGATAGAGATATCTATTTTATAAGTTTTTACTCTTCCCAGAACTAGCACAGAACTAAAACTGTTGGATAAAACCTAGGACCAACTTTTAGCAGAACGTATCCAAAACTAAAACTTCAGATTCTCACTTTTTTGCCGCATCAAACTCGGCTATTAAGTCATTTAATGGTGTTATGTTAAGTCAGTATTTTGGTTTATTTTGGACGGACGTGAATAGTAAGTTTAAGTTTGATGTGTCCGTTCATAAAATTAAAATTCTTGTGAATAAGACCGATTCTAAGACCAAGAATTGACCGTGCAATACAGCAAGACAAATCCTAAAAATCAACTTTGCCAGACCCAGAAAGAAAACCAAAGGTATTTTACCAGATTGTGGCCAAGACAGACTACCATGATATTCATTCTGGTTTGGTTTTTGCTTAACACTAGTCGTCAGTCAAGTCAACGCGATTTAATTATCATTAATTGAATAATTATTAATTAATTACTTCTAGCTTTTGGTAATATGTCGACCAAATTGACCGTATAATTAATGACACTTTTTGATAGCAGTCAGTCGTCAACGTCGACCTTCATTCTGCAAATTTAACACCAAACCATCCGCAAACACATCAAAATCAGTAACTTATTGGAAAAATATAAAGCAAAATCACAAAAAGAATGAAAAAAAATGAAAAAAAATTTTTTTTTTAAAGCTAATTAAATGTTTAAAATGTGCCAAGATATTTTCCAAATAGGTGTCTTAATTAACGAATTATATTGACGAAAACAAAAATTATTTAAAAAAGAAGTAATTGATTTATCACGAACGACGAACGTACCCAAACTGTAATCGTGTTTTCACTCGAACTACTGATGGATTCGAGTTTGAGAGCAATTGCGTTTGTCACCATTTTTTGATGGTCGTTTATCTTCGATTTCCGTCCCCACTATTAGCTGGCCAGGGCACCGTGTTAACCCCCTCCCACCCTCTTTACAGCTTTTGGCTGGCGGGATTTCCTAAACGTATACCGACAGAGTACACACACCCATACACGTGTCTACTCGTGGTTTTTTCTCTTCTTCGCGATTAATTTCAAATTCAATATTTTCACACTCGTACAACTTTTTAGTATGACAAAAGCCGAATCTCACGCTCTGTGCCTGTGTTTAGCGAATGGCCTTAACACCTTTTTATTTTATTTTGTTTTTTTGTTTTCATTTTTTTTCTTTTGTTTCCTTTTTTTGTTTTTTTGTTTTTTTTTTTTCATCTCATCTCTAGCAGCAACCATTCATATTCTCAGCATATAACTTCCACCCCGATGAGACCATTCTTCAATGGCCTCATTTATGTCTTCTCTCATATGGTGACTACATGTTTATGTGTACACTATATGCGTTTGTACGTGTGTTTCTGTATTTCTACGTATGGATTAGATGTCGGCTAAAATATAATTACATAACTGGACTTACGATTATTCCCCATTTCCTGCTATTATCTCACCGTAGAAGATCGTGTCTTGAATTTTAAATACAGGAGACAGACAGCCGTGAATACGACGACGTCGTCGTCATATTGAAGGGTTCGATCGAACAGCCACCCGAACGGTGGTGCAATTAGTTTTTGTGTACTCAGTGGCTGCGTTTATTGTGTGTGTTTCTGTGGATGGCCCTACCGCCCTTGTCATGGGGGACTAAGGAGTTCAGATTTGAAGATTAACATACCTGTTCCATTATGATTGTAGGTAGCTTTGTTTTGAATACTTTGAAAAAATTAAAACCCAAAATATTGGCAACACAATACCCTAGGAGGTACGCTCACGAGTTCAAAATTGAATATGGGATTGTTTTTCATTTTAAAAAAAATCACATTTATGGTTTTAAATATCATCAGTCTCAAAAAAAATATTGTAAAGATTAGAAGCATAAATGAGAAGTACTTTTAAGTTCCTCTTTGTCCAGAAAACTATATAATTCGATACAATTTGACAACTTATTGATAATTCGTTTTTCTAGCAACGTCTTTTATGTTTTTTTTTGTTTTGTTTGTCTCTCTAATAAAAATATGTAAATTTCTTATAAATCGTATATGGAATGCACGTTAGAAAAAATGAATTATAGCTTTTCTTTTATTTCAATATTATGACTTGGAAATTAAAAATTCTCCGCAAAAAAGTAATAAAAATTGAGGAAAAAAGAAAAAGATTGAAAACATTTACTTACCATTATATTTCTGATGTAGTTAACAACCAGTATTGGGGAGAATGGTTTCTTAAATATACTGATGCTATTTTCCCTTCCAATTTGATGGTTTACTATACTCCTTACGAGAAACAAAAATTTTTTTTCTCTTTAATATTTTATGAGCTTCTTTAATTACTGTTGAGAGGGACGACGAAGGATAAAGATATGAAAAGATTATCAGAACATCAAAAGAATAACATAACAAAAGAAGAAAAAGGTGAAAAGTTTGGGGAAAAAAAAGTAAACTAGGAACAAGAAAAGGAAGACCTGAATTGGAAATTGCACGAACGCGACGACTATCGTTTGTGAGAGATGAAAAAAGTGGAATGGAATATTATATGCGAGAACATATTAACAAGCTCTATTATCTATTTTGTTTTTTTGAACTATGATAGTACCCAAGACAACGGAAATGGTGGGAGGGAGACTGGCGCATTAAGCATAAATTTTCATACATGACGAAAAATCGAATGCATATCGCCAGCAAGTCGTGTCTTTCATTTTAAAAACAACGTCTTTAATCAGCACACAAATTTTGTAAAACTTTTTCAACAGATGAAACCTTCAAAGATTATTTAGTGAAAAAATAAAAAAATACATCAACTTTCACGCACTGTTGTTAGAAGTTTTGAAGAACAATGCAAAAAGTTTCTATCCTTTGGAATACGCACATGGGCTGTGAAAAAATGATGGTTAAATCACAATTGGAGAGATCGAGAGTCTATGCTCATAAGCATATTGGTACTAGTCAGTAAAATTTCCAGGAAATCTTATCAATAAAAACCCATTTGGTTAGAAAAAAGAAAAAAACAATTCCTGACAGTCACCCATCTAACTGATAGTGCAAAAAGTGCTGCATCAAAAAGTGTTTTTGACCCATATCTACTGCCTTTTTCACATTTTCGTAAGTTTTAAAAAAAGTATCCAGATTTGATACTGATGCAGCCTCATACCAATCTTCAGCTTTCTAACTCGATGGAATTCAAAATGGCGGACCTGAAATTGGTGGCGTGACATGAAACATCTGCCAAATATGATGACTCTTTATTGTCAGCATATTTGGTGGTGTTTGTCCGTGAGAAGCTAGGTATCATATAGACAGCTATTATTCTAAGAATTAGGAATAATAGTTGTCTATATTTGTTCAACACGTTTTTGTAGATGAACTGAATCATCTGCAAAAACAGGAAGGAACAATCTTTAACAATTTAAAAATAATCAAATTATAAAATTTATTGAATTTTTTTTTTTTTCAAATCTAGAAACCTCTCTTTTTCCACTCACTGATTCCTCAGCCCCTATTTAACTTAAAAATTTGGGATTAATACTGTTAGAAAGTGGAAAAAATTTACTTGAAACTACTTTCCTTATAATTTCTTAATCTTTCTTAGCTGTTTGAAATCAAAAGAACATTAAATAATGAAAAACTTGCCATTTTTGTGTTTTTTCTGATATAATTTCTAAAATTTATTTATTTTAGTTGTTTTTTATTGGGAGGAAGAATTGTTGCTAGACTTCTGTTTGTGGATTAGTTGCAAAAAGTCTGGTGTGTGACAAGTGCTTGTGGGTATTTTAACTTGTGTCAAGTTTGCAACAGTTGAAGGCTCATCTGCAAATTCTTTACACTCCGTAAAAAAATAGACCATATTACGCACTTGTCACACAATATACTATTCATGCTGTGCTGAATAATGTTCTCGGTGATCCTAAGAAAAAAAGAAGGAAGGAAAATGAATAAATTTTTAATTCCGTCTACCTGCGAAGAGAAAAATAAAATTTCATTGTGAATAAGGTGAAAATGACGTCGAAATTCAAAAATGAATTTAATCTTAGATGGTAAATGCAATGGATGTGGAGCAAAGAGCTCAAATTATATTTTCGATACCAAATTCGAATTTCCTTGCCACTCATTCGGGCCCATGGGTAATATTCAGAATTTATTTTTCAAATAATTTTATTAAAGAAATAAATATACTTGTTAATTTAGAAATCACGATCATCACAAATTTTGTAGATAAAAATAAGGTTGAAAATTGTCGGTACCTTAACAATGGCGGATATTTTGATTTGTATCACATGCTTTCTCTATTATATTTAATACTCTGTGCGGTAACATCTTGTGTTGCATAAAGTAGGGTGTGCACCAAGGGGGGAATGTTTTTTTGGTCGAGTCTGCGTTATAGGCAAATTAGCGAGCTGAAGGCAAGAATCGTAAGCAGATGAAACAGAAAAAAAAAACTTTCCAACAGTATCAATTTCAGCTTTCTATCTCCAATAGCCGCTGAGGAATCTTGAAGGGAAAGAGGGAAGGTTTTTTCAAAATTTAAAAGTCGAGAATGTTACAAAATTTTTTGATAATTATATCTGTGGGGACTCACTGGTATGAGGTTTGGCTCGGACCCCTCGACAACAGTCGCCACCCAAAGGGCAGGCAAATAATCGTCCTTGTGACGTGAAACACACAAAACTCGTTCGATCATAATTACCTGTATGTACTTGCAGGTAATGTATGAGTACTGAATTGTGACACAATAAGATGATGTCACAATTCGTACACGAACCGGCCAGCCATCTCTTATCTCGATAGGGGATGATGCGACCTGGCCGTTCTCACCAACGTACGTAATCTCTTACATACGTGTGTTTATGTGCGTGTAAATAAGCCGTATATAAACCACCCGAATTGGCTCTAAAATCACCAGTGTTTGGTCTGGTTCTGGCTTACCCATACTTATGTACGAAGTGGCTGAACACGCTTAAATTCTGTTGAATTTCCTTCTGGTGAGAATATCTCTCACAACAAGGTATTCCACAATATCAAAACTGGTATTCTTATGGATAAGAAACTGTACTATTAAAGCCCCATAAAGGCGTGGGTTCATTTTCCCACTGCCCCTTAAACATTTGGGAATTTTTTTTCTACTTTCTTCTGCTCATTTACGGTGAGGAAATTACACCATATTTTAAATCTTTTTAAATTTTAACCCACAAGTGAGAGTGATTAAAAAATGTGAGTTTACCTCACATCTATATTAATCATTCTCACTATCACCAAAATCTTAATAAAATAGGCAAAATAGCCGTAAACATAATTATGTTTAAATATTCACTTCTTGGCCAAATGTAACTTCCGTACTTATTTGTTGCGTAGCTGCGAGCGAAGCCGCAGGGTTAGGACTATTTTAAAATAAAAGTTAAAAAAAAAAAAAAACTGCAGTAGTAAGAAAAAATAATTATCAAATAAGAATTCATCCGTAGCTACGCCCCTAGTTTAATGCGTTCTTTTCTTATAAAAATTTTAAGGTCGTTCCTGTTCAGACTTCTACCAGAGCATTCTTCCTTGAATGCGCACCTCTAGCTTTTTTTACCCCAAACTATATTTTTTTTTCTTTTTAACATATTTTGATTTAATATGGCTGGACTCGAAAGATATGTGGCCGTAAGAAGAAACACATTGAAACTGACATAAATAATACGCTGAGCCATAAAAAGGCAAATTTCGAAATCAATTTTACATTTTTGAAGAAATTAAATAAACAAAAAAGCTCCCGAATAGATATAAATTTGAGGCGTTTTTGTTGCACATTTAAGCGATATTAATTAAAATTAATGAGAAAAAAAATATGTCCGTTAAAATATAAAAAGCTAATTTCACGGTAACGATTATCGAATCTTCAACCGGGCCGATGATTAATGATTATACGTAAATAAGAAAAAAAAAAAGAAAAGAGAAGCTATTGGCGTTGAAAACGCGTATGCAGTCCTGTATTTTCTTGCAGAAATCGTTCTTTTTCTGTTTGTTCGAGATTTAATTTGTCATTTTGTATAAAAATATGTATATTTGAATGAAAAAGAGAAATTTATTTTCATTCGATAAATTGACGTTGTCCGTTGGATGTTGAGGGGAATGCCGTTTTGCTTTCGTCAGCTGAGTCGTAGGTTTCTCACGATTCTCTCGCTGGTGGTAGGTTTTTTTTTTTTGTAACTACCAATATAATTTTCCAGTAAACGCAATTTGTGTGTACCGTATTGGCGTATTGTAAAGGAAAATTCATAAACAATGCAATATTTAAGTCTAATTGAGATCTGTTAGGAAAGAGTGGCTATCATGCTTTCATTTGCGTATGAAATTATTGTGGAAAAATTATTCTCGTAATTTTCAGGGATTGTATCGGACGTATCTGTTCGTATCTTCGAGTTTGCGATTATTAGATTTGTTTTGGCTTTTTGTGAACCGAAGAATCTTACGGATGCTCTCGAAAATCTGTTGGCTGTATTTCGACTATACGTCTACGATGTATGGTCCAACATTGTTGGACATTTCAAAAAGCAAATCTTTGCGAAATAGTTTAAACACTGAAACACTTGAAAGAATTTTTAAAGATTCTTCTTACAACCTTACGTAGAAACATTTCTCACTTTCCAATTTCCGCATTTGCTTCCCTCCTTAGAAAGTTGAATACCTATTGGGAATAATTGATTTTATAACGAAGACTAGCGAAATATGAGCCTAGACAAGACAAAGACCAAGACCACGGTAGTCTTAATTTTGTATAGTCAAGTGTTAGTCTTAGGCTGGTGTTCATAATTGACATTTAGTGTTCACTAACCTAAGTTTCAGTTTAAAATTTTCAGTTCTCAGCTTTATTTTTCATTGAAACAAAGTTTTTTTTTTAGCTTTAATGCGGTTTGTCATAAAGAAGCTATAATTCTCATTATTCTCAGTTAAACTATTTTTTTCGCAGCTTCAGTGCAATTTAAAAACATACCCTTAGGTTAGTGAACACTTAGTGACAACTATGAATACCGGCCTAAATTTTTAATATTATTGATGACTAAATTAAACGTACCCAAATGTCATTCCAAAATATACGAAATTTCTGTTTTCATTATTTATTTATTGGCCTTCGGCTACTTGGCTTCTTTACTCAGCGTCCGAAGCTGGTGGCCAATGATCTTACCAGCGTGAATTTTAGAATCACATACTGGAATTAAACACTGAATATTTGTTGTAAAACACTGTAATGCAAGTCAGACAACAGCTGTGATTAGTTGTGGATAACTGTGGTCACATTTACAACTGTTGTGAGTTATAAAAAGCTCAGGCTTACGATACGCCTCCACTGCAACCGACACAATTAGCAGCACAGCCTTTCAATACAATATAATTTGTATTTAAAGATATTGCTAAGCCTGGCTAGTTGCCTTACTGGTTCTACTGGTTTCGTACTTTTTGACATGATAACTTTGTGTATATCGGTTTACGGTACACCTACATAACCAAGAATGGTAACAGAAAAAGCCGTTGCTGGGAAGTCAAAATCATTATTAAATTACAGGAAAATTAATAATTGGAAAGCAAGTACTTGTCTTCATATTCCTCATCAAACAACTGAAACAAAAAAAAAATTGTTTTTGCTGTTTATGCTGCTAACTGCATTTTGTTGTGGAGTTTGTTTGTATCTGCGTTTGGTTGCACTGGTTTGAAGCTGCTGTTTAAAAATTATGATTTTACTGCAACCTGTATGTGTTATCACTTATCTCGATAAATGTCCATTTCACTTTGCACCACAATTCTTCCTCATACTGAACCAAAATTCGAGTAGGTGTAGAAAGCTGTGAGTAGGTACATTACAACTGTTTTTCAAAGCAAGTGCAAAAATAACAGCTTCAGTGATGTCATCAAATTTTTATATCGCAAGGGTGCGAAAAGAAGTCTAATATCTTAAATTTTCTGCATTGTTGTGAAGTTGTCTGCATCCGAGGTCAAAAAGAACAAATGCTGCTGCATTTAAAATTATTTAACAAACTAGAATTGCAAACACTTTCCAGTTTGTTCATGTTTTTTGTCAAGTTTTGGGTTTTGATCTTGGATCTTGGTAATTAGGTCTTGTTTTCAATCTTAGTCTTGCGTAGTGGATCTTGGTCTTTTGCTATAACTGTTGCTGTGTGTAAGGTTCTGCATGACCAAAACTAATTTTTTTCATCACTAAGTGCATTCTATTTGAACATTCATTTAAAAAGTTTCTTATCTTCAATTTCATAAGAAAACATTTTCTTTACTTCAATTATTCTATGGTGAAAAGTAGAATCACTATTGAGTGTCAAAATTAAACTTGACTCTGTTTGAATGTATTACGAATTTATGCATGGACCTTGTTAAAAGATGTAAAATGTACTTAACCACAGGAATTGAAAGATGAAGAAAGGTTTACCTTCCTTTTCAAGAGTCTTATCTTGCTCCCTTCCTTCGACATTGGGGAACATTATATTTTGGTTGTTAAATTACAACTTTACTCAGTGTAGAAAATCAAAAACAAATCACGTTCTCCCGCATTTTTTAATTTTAAGTTGAAATTGTTCCTTAGGATTTTGTGTTGATTAAGGATAATGGATGGGTACGAGGTTGAGTGCACGAAATTTTATTTTTCTGATTAGGTGTCTAAAAAAAAAGTTCAAAAATTTTTCAACCTTTTTTTTCTCGAAAACTAATTAATTTTCTCAAAAATATATGGGGTATTATTTTTTGGTATATTTTCTCCGGCAAGACTCATTTTTCGATACAACAAAGTAATAAAAAAATATAATTATTAAAATAGTGACCACCCTCCTCTTTCCTCTCTTCTGACTATGGGTAAAACTTTCAAAGCCAAGTAAAAATCCTCACTCCCCTTTAACCTATATAATGTTCCCTAACCGTTAAATAAAAGAATTCATTGTATTCAATTTGAGCTAGTATCAATTGTTGATTTTATAGTTGGGGCTTTTCAAAATAGTTATTTGTGATAATACAAAAGCAAAAAGTAGGTGATTTTGTTATGAATGTGAATTTTGCAGCGCAAGCCAAAGTCGAGTGCTATATTTCATACGAGTATCAATTGTGACGTCTGAAAAAGTCACACAACCAAGACAAACAAGCCAACAGAAGGCAAAGGTAAAAAGTTACAAACACCTGCATGATCAAGTGTAGGAGAAGATGTTTTTGGGAGGGAAAGGAAGAAACACCACAATTAACTGGACACCAAAGTGCCAGTAGCACCAACCATCCCCTTCCACCACATGCCTATTTGTTTAGGCTATCATTGTTACAAATTTAGGTTCCCAGGTAAAATAATGAACAAAGAAACAAAGCATAAAATAACAGTATATTACGTAGACAGCATCCACTGTGTTGCAGCGGCCTTGAATGATGTCCGATGGGTGTGATTCTGGATTTGTCCCAAGTAGATCTGCCGAAAAAGCCCCACTGACGAACTATGGGTTGGCCGGAATCAGTAGTATTAGAAAAACTCACCACTCACTGCACTTCTAAGCGTTTGCTCTTTTTGCTCAAATTGATTTTAAATGTAGAATCACGGAGGAAAAGTTGATTCCGCGGCTCCTGGCGACTCTTTATGAATTTTGTTTTTGCCAAAATTAGTGTTTGATCGAGAGGATCAAATTTTATTCACGAACTTTTGAAATAATACAGGTAGGCTAACACGAAAAATATGACTGTATTTTAAAGCCACAATTTCAATTTAGTTCTATAAATTAGCCTGAAACCTTGAAATCAAGGGCATTTTACACACACGATGCCCGTATTTTATCAGCTACATTAGACCAAGAGGACATGCCAAACGAATAAGTATTAGTGCGTAAAAACACTTGGTTGAAAAAGCACTTTCAAAGTATAGACTACTACGCGGTACAGGTAAGCATTAACAAATGTGAGGCAAACGAAAAGAAATATAAATGAACAGAATAAAACACCGCGGCAAAACGCAAACCAACAAATAAATAAAATACGTGAAAGTGACTGAATGAATGAATGAATACGGCAAATGAAAGATGACAGATGAATGAATGGATGACGTGAGTAGAACAATGAAAATTATAAAAAAAAAACTGGTCAGGCATCTCACAATAATCTACTTATTACACGTTTCATACATCAGTACCTGGTTTATCGAGCTTTGTTCAGATAGTTGGATGTGAAAAATGGAAAAAATTTTGTAAATTTATTTCAAGCTGGGGAATTTTAGCAACATATTTATGTATATTTCGAGAATTAAGATTGCAATATTAAACCTATTACTTCATTAGTCATAAATCATAATAATTATACGTAGCCTATGTCGTACAAAATTCACTAATAAAACCTTTTCAATTCGTTACTTTTAGAGTTAATTACCAAATTTCATGTTTGTTGTTAATTCTGTTATCATTTCTGCTGATGGAATGATTGAAATACTCATATCTCTGTTCAACGAATTTTCTCAAACATGGGATCTATCTATAGGTCGTTTACTCACATTTAAAAATCCCTATTTTGTCATTTTCAGCTACTTTGTTGGTCTAGTTGTTCAGAACGCGATTACCCCTGTACATACGTACAATTATTGCTCGTGATAGAATTTTTAGCAACCTGCCAAAAAAGTAAAAAGCCAAAATCATTTTTTTTTTTTTTTAGTACCAAATAAAAATATTTGATAAATTTATTTCATTTTTTTTTTAACCAAAATATTTACCTCCCTCCTCAAAATCCCAGAAAAAATTACTCAAAAAATTTTTTTAGCACCAATTAATAATTAAATTAATAATATTGTAAGAAAGCCACCACGGAAGTGCACATGCGCCCAACTATTTTTTCGCGTCGTATTAAAATTCGCTCTTTTTTGTTCGGTCAAGGGGCATTAAAAAACGTATTTTTTGGTTTGTAGTAGCAAAAAATCATTTCTAAGTTCAAATCGCATCCCTAACGTAGGTGCATCTATATTCAGTGGAAAGGTTATACTACACTGGGAGCTGTACGAAACTGAAAAAACGCGTTACTTTTATATTGTCTGTAATTTACACTATGAGTCTGTGAAGAATGACCAAATGCTCAAATTAGAAGATAGACTCTGGTATTTTTTGTGAATAGTGGTTGAACCGTTGAAGGAAGCTCGAATTTCGCGCCTAGAAATCTTGATTGCGATTTCAGTACCAGCTATAGATCTTGTGAACTTAGGTATAACAAGAAGGTCTTCCTCTAAAAATGGAATATTGTAAAATACCTAAGCGATAATCAACCTTATAAGTACGACTTCCACAACCATTTCAGCGCCCCCACTGCTATGATTACGTTCTTTAGTCATTAGAAATGACTTTTCTTTCCATGATATTGTCACCAGATGAGTTCAGTGCTGACAAAGCGGGGTTTTTTGGTATTATCATGTACATGCGGTGCTCTTTATAAAAGACAGTCGTATACTCGTGCATATATACGTGTGCCATTAAAATTCGTCGGAACTGCTGCTTTTTTCAAGGTAATATACTGCAGGGCAATTCATTCGTTTTTAAGAGTTCTCTTCTGTTGGGATTTTCCCGGTATGTCCCAATCATTTTCAAGAAAGAGACGATCCTATCCGGTGCCCAGCTACCATTGCTTACCTCTTCTAACAATACCCTCGAGTGATGTAATGGTTGATGACTGGTAACCATTAAAAATGTGCAGAGTCCGTGACCCATAATAGAAATAGTTTATTTTTATTTTTTTATTTATTATTATATCTTTCAAGAGCTCCGACAGACATACGAATGAGAGAAGAAAGGGGAAAAAACACAGACGAAAAAATAAGTACCTACCTGTATGCGATGAACAGGCTATTCAGTCGTTTATTCACTCTTATGCAGTCTTCCATCTTCCGTCCACTTTCGCTGTTAATCGATAATGATTTTAAAAAACTAATAGGTACTCAACGAATTGCGTTTTCCCCTATTTTTCTGTATCACATTTGTGTTTGCTTAATTAAATAGATACCTATCTTAATCATTAGAGGGTCCTTTATTTCATCGTTTGAAGGAACTTGAATCTCACGAAATAGACGAGTTTTGTGAAATTCTAAGAAAATGTCCATTGTTTCTTGTTCTACCACATCTAATCAAGCTAATCCGGTTTAATTTAAAAGCACTGACTGTCTAAGTAGATACCAATTAACCATAATAAAGCTGCAGTTATGGATGTTACTATTAAAAACTTGAAATTTTGTCAAAAATAAGCCGAAAAATTACGCAGTTTAATGTTTTGAATAATTTATAATTAGCTTCAGTTCTATTTTTCAACTTCGTAATAAAATTCACCCGAAAATTCTGTTGCAAAAAATTGAAACTTCAATTTTTAACACATTTATCTTATAAACAGTGAGTTGAGTTTTTTATTTGCTTCGCAGAGGCAGCTTATTATTTAAAACGAACACCAAGAAAAGTGCTCGCCGTGAAGAATTATTGTCATAGCCATATTTTTTATGACAATAAAGTGTCGTATTCAAGTTATAGGTTTTCGACAAAGTTCTGTCAAGAATGAAAATAATTCAGTTGAAGTTTCTCGAGGTTTTAGTTCTGTACGTAGTCTTGCTTAGTAAAAAAAGCTGAATAAATGGATAGCTCTAAATAAAACAATTAAAAAACTTTTTTCGGTGAGAAATAAATGATAAGACTCAGATCTTGTGATGAGCCACATTCACATTTGGCCAGTTCTTAAGCTACAGCCACAGAATATTGAATGTAATAGAGAACATATGTGAAACGAAAAGTGGCAATACTTTCAAGATGAAATATCCCTACTCCTGCGGAATTTTACCATTTTCAATCTCATTTTCATCTGTCAAATTCGTGTTTGTTGTGGTCTTTAATTATTCATTCATTTAATCCAATTATTTGAAATAAAAATTTCTGATTATTAATGGATTCGAATGCCAGGCAAGCTAATTTGAATTCAGTACCTACCATTAGAGACAAGCGTCTTGCAAAAGGAAGTTTTTTCCATTGGAATGAGAGCATCAAAGATTCGTCTATTTTTTTGTTGAATATATTAAATTATAGCGGTATTTGTCATATTAGCTTGTGGGCCAGTGGATAAGGATGTGTGCTAATGTGCCTAGGGTCATAGGTTAAAACTTTATGTATTCTTCTGAATTTTTTTATTTTGTTTATTTTTGTTTTTTTATATCGCTTTTTAGTGCTTACTTAACAAGTATTTAAAAAAAATAAAAAATAAACGGCGTGCTTCGCACACAACAGCTTCACCATATGGCCAAAAAGTAATAGAAAAAAACAAAAATAAATAAAATAAAAAAATTCAAAAGAAAACAAGATTTAAACCCACAACCTGCAGTATTCTAGTATGCATCCTTATCCACTGTGCCACCAACCAATCTGAAAATCAGAATTATAATTTTATGTGTTCAACCAAACAATAGATGAACTTCAAACATGACATCATAACATGTAAACCTGCTGGAAAAACTTCCTTCCACGAGTCGCTTGTCCGTTAGAGTGGTAAAATAGTTTCAAAAGAGGGGCCATTTCTGGTAGAAGCATTTAGATGCGCATGTGTCCTCAATTGTATTTAATAATCTGTCTACTTGGAGTTCTATTCTGTTAACAGTTGAAAAGTTTTAGTCATTTGACATCAACTTTAACTTGGCAGATAGTCTCATAGAATGTAAGAATCTCCCATAGTGATCCATCAAATTGAACTTGACTTTAAATGGCTAAAACGGCATAGAGATTTAAACTACTAACAAAACAATACTCAAAGTACACATAGCTGGCTAGTAGCATGAAAATTAGCTAAGTGTGAACAAAGCTATACAAATCCGATTTCAACTAAGAGAGAGAATTTTCTATCAGATCGTAGGTACCAAACTAAGTCGAGAAAACTTGTACATTTTTTGAAAACTAAAATTCTTTACGAGTTTTACCTTGACTAATTATAGAGGTTGAGGTAGCAGAGTTATCGCAGAGATAGAAAAATAATTTAAAAATGAATTCTTTAAAATATACTTTTATAGATGTAAAAAGTATGAAGTGAAACATAGCAAACTATTGCACTCACTCAGGAACATGTAACCTAACCCGCAATTGTTATCCTAGCCGTTTGGTAGGTAATGCTCTAGCCCGCAAAATTAGTAGTTATTCAAGGGTCTATCCATATACGAACCAAAAACAAAGTCTAAGTTCTGTTTCCAAACGGAGTTGAATAAAAGTATATGATAAATAAAAAAAAAAAGAAGTGCGATGTATTTTAAGAAAATCTGTTTGACAAATCATGATTTAAAGATCATCGTACGAGAGGATGTTCACAAATGTAGACGAGGGAGTGTACGAGATCAACCGTCTGGTGCAACAGCATTGTAGCCACGAGATAAAATAAATAAACTATGAATTATTATATGTGATTAATGAGTTCCCAGGTGTGGAGGAAAAATACTGGTATATCCCAACATTAATAGAACAGCCTCTTCAGAGATCTAATTCCTCACCTTTTTTGAATAGAACGGCCTCTCATCAACAAATGCTATGAGTTCCGAATTTTTTTAATATTTCTGCTATGGAATCTTGCTTATATCTGTTTATTTTTAATTTTATGCTCTTTTGAATGTGTGATCGTCTGCAATATAAACAAAAATAAATAATATTGAAGTAAAAATCAGGAAAAATACGGTCAATTCATTACTCACTTTTGTTCGAGTTAGAAACTTTTTGGTTGCTCTCATTTTCATTTAAGGCACGTCGAAAATATAAACTAGATAAATTCGGTTTACGATACATTTTTTGTCTGGATACTCTTTCGTTTTGTTTGATCCCACATGACTCTTGTTGTACCTACTTGTATCGCCAGTCCATTTCTTGGTGTGGATTACTATTTTCGCCGGAAGCTGATGATTTTTCAGCATTCGAGTATAGAATAATACGAAGAGCATCATGGTCGATTATCCTGTCTTGCGATTTCCAGTTTTCACGAACGTGGCCTTCGAATGAATTTAAATGGTCATGGATAGTCGGGGGAAAGTGAAATAATACATGCCTACATCAATCTAAGTTAATTTCTTACGGTCCAAAACTTCGTCTCTGGTCATCATGATGATGGACGTTCACCTTAGAACGGGTAGGTATTGTTTTATTTGTCGGCGATTTCTGTCATATTATTTGGTTTCAGTGTTCGCGTACTTAAGATTTGAAAAGAAATAGTTGAAAATTAATTTTATAAGTATGTGTGTACCCACCTTTGTATAGGGGGACTTATATCAAAAATTGCATTTTTTTTTAAATAATTTTTTGTTTTCTCTCTATTTTTGTATGTATTCTCTGCGGTAAAATTGAAGTAAATTAGGAAACGCTGAGGTGCGACCACAAAACTGCAAAAATGACGTATTTGGGAATTTCAATATGCTTCCAAGCACGATATCTACAACCATTGTTTGTTTTTTCTGATGGAAGTTGAGCCCAGTTCATTGTGTTGATCTGGCTTTTTTTTACCATGATCTTTATGTCATTCATATCTGAGAAAAATTTCATTTACCCTGCTTAAGTCAGTTTAGAATTCTCATTCATGTCGAAATGAATACATTATTCAAAGGATGAGAATTAAGGGGACCATAATTTGAAGTTTGAAAGACACCATTAGCATCCCTTTTAGAAACTGTCCCTTACATAAGCTTTTAATATGCCGAAGCGAAAATCATTTAATTATGACTGGCCCTTCACCTTCTAACAGAACTTTCATTTTGATATTATTCCTGATAATGTAACTGTAGGTATTCCGCCGACCCGGGGAATAGAACCGTCAACCAATGGGAATACCTACCCCAATTGTCACCATCACCAAAATACGGCTACCGTATACACACAGCCACAGCGCCGGATGATGGTGACAAGAGTTAACTCCGCCTATGTAGTCGCCACATTACTTCCCCCCTGGTACAGCAGTGCGCAGTACCACTCAAATGGATGCGGAGGTACTAACAGAAGGGTAGGTGTGTGTAAGGGAGCAGTGGATGCCTCTCTCTAATACATCCCAGCATTGTATCTTGTACACCTACCACCTTGACACTAGTGCTCAGTGCCCTCACATTGTGAGATGGAGAGCAGGTGAACTAGCGGGAATACGTGTACTTCCAAGAGGTGGCGCTGCCCTCACCATCCCTCACATCACATCGGGGCCACCAATGTAGGTATTCCGCCAGCCCGGGGAATAGAACCATCAACTGACAGGAATATCTACCTCAATCGTCACCATCACCAAAATACAGCTACCATATACACACAGCCACAGCACCAGGTGATGGTGACAAGAGTTAACTCCGCCTATGTGGTCACCACAGTAACTATTTTGTATTGTCAAGAGTAAACTATTATTTTTATTGCTTTCTTTCTTTTCCGTCACCTTCGTCCACAATAATGATGAGCAAATGTCAAAACAAAATCAGGACCAATATGATGGTACTTGGTCTTGCAACGTCAAGTCTGAACCGTAACCGTGGTCTTGCCTAACAAAATTTTAATATTGTTGATGGCTACATTAAACTTACCATTCACGTTCTTCCAAAAATTACAAGAATCTTAAAATTTATCCTAAACCCCTGTAAAGATTCAAATTAGCATAAATGGAAAAAATTAAATAAGTACCGTCCGATTACTCGTATTTCAAATTATTCCTGTAGCTGAGAAAAATTACGAACATTTAACTAATTTTTTATAATTTTTTGAAGTTGTACGTTGGTCGTAGTCTTGCGCGGTTGAATCTTAGTCTTGGCGCAGAAGGTTCATGACTGAGAAAAGTTTTACTCATATCTATTTTATAATCCTAGTCGGCTTCCTATTTGTTGCTTTAGTTCTTCTGGAAAATATTCGATGGTCTTCCACCGATCATTTCACCATGACTTGCAACCGTAGTTCACAATTACTGTTCTACCAAGAACCGTACATCAATCTTTGGAATGCATTTTCGGTATTTGAACACAATATTAAATAATTTTATATTATTCAAATATGCTATTTTCTCGCCTAGTCTCTTTGCCTCGAATGGCGCCGTTGTAAAAATATATCGAAACGAGCAGAAAAAAAGTGGTACTCGTCGTTTTCACTTTTATGTATTCAAATGACTTTTTGGATGGACTTACAAAACTGTAATCCGCCTCTTTTCCGTGCCTGCACCATAAAAATACTCACCCTCCAGGCCGCCTGCTCTCTTTTGCTTTCGTTAAAATGTTTACAATGGATTTTTAATTGCATTATGCGACGTGCTCTGGCTAGTCTTGGTGTTTAAATTTTGTAATGATGCATGACATAAGAAAGACCTTGAACTCTGAAGTTGATTTTTGTGAATCATCTTACTTTCAGCCCTTTTCTCCGCCTAGTACATTTTCTTCGTCTTCCACTGCTGACGCTACTGTTGCTGCTCTCTTTAATGGTTTAGCATTCTTTCGATGCCCGCATTCGACAAAAAAAAAAATGATAACCTGCAATGGTGCATATACTTTTTCTTTCATAATTTGTAAACTCGGCCTGGATTAGACCATGGGTGAAAGAAGAAAAAAAATCTAACGCAGCTAAGCTTCGTTAAAATAGCAGGTTTATCCTGGAAATTAGAATTTAACGAAATCTTTTTTTTTTTCTTTCAAATGAGAAATTCATAAAATTATTATTTTTTTTTTTGAACGCGAGCTCAAAACGGCTCTCTATTCAAGTCGATTCCTGGTCTGATATGGAACAAACTTAATAATCTCTGGAGACCGTAGAGCATTTGGTAGACTTCATGACATATTGTGTTCGATATGGCAAAAAAATGTTGCACTTGAAGTTACACCTATAGGTCTGAGAAAATTCTGTTTAAATATTAGTTCTTAGTTCTGTAAACTGGGAAAATTTGAAAAATTGATATCTCAAATAACGCGCTCTCATCTTTAAAAGAACTTTTCATTAGAATCTACTCACCGAGTGGGGTCAGAAAATTCTACACTTTTTGAGATTTTTTTTCTCAACACTACTATGGAAATAGGAAAAATGAAAGTGCTCCACTTTGTGCCCTATCAAACAAGCCTATTACTAGTTACCGAAAAATCTTAGTTTCGATTTTGTTATAAGACTGTGTGAAAGGGGAGAAAGAATTTGATTTTTGGTGCTTGTATGTTCCTTTTGACGTGAAAAGAAAAACTATCTGGGTTTCACCTCAAATTTCCATCCCGAGATCAGTTTTATATTCCAGTTTGCCTTTGAAAATCTTCTAATGAAAAAATTAAAATTTTTTCCGGCCGAAATTATGCATCTATCGATTAAAAAAAAAACTGAAAAATATCACTTACCAGTAATTCCAAATTTTATATTTGGCGCGGGCTGGTAGTGATGGATAGTGTGTTCTCAAAATAAAAATCGAAAATAACTCTAGACCTAAGGCTTTGATTAACGCTAAAATCTCGAAATTTTTTCTTCGTATTATATCAGATGTGGTACCAAATTTTATGAAAATTGGCTGGAGGAGAAGGGAGTAATGAAGGTTAGGTATTTGATAGGGGAATCAGAAATCTCAAATTCACCAAATTTTTTGTTCATATTACTATTATCAATGTTTGTTTTCAAAAGAAAATCTCAAATTACTGAAGCATCATTGTTTCGATTCGAGCAGAAATAAATAGGGTCTATCTCTATATTACTAACATTGAATATGTCCCAACTTGGACTTGTTTGGTGGAATCATTGTAATCACACTGAAAGTTATTTATTTTTTGAATTGTGCATTTAGCTTTCGATCGTATTGAGTTCTGTATTCGAATTCAGAGCAGTACAAAAAAATTTGTTCAGTCCATTAATTTTTAAACCATGCGGTTTCTTAATATTTTTTCTAAAACTTGATGAAAGTTTTGATTTGTCCCGTTTATTTGGCTTTAAAACTTTACAGACCTCTGGCGGCATTGGGTTGAATGAGAGGGAAAGCGGTTTTAAGATTTATTCTAGGGGAAATTGAATAAGATTTTATAATATTCATGAATTTTTATGGGAGTGGTTAACAATTTTTTACGAATTTCATAGACATAAAATTTGAAAAATCGAATTATTGTGTTTTAAATTGACCTTTTTTTGGCGCTAGGGGGATTATACCCTAAATTCCTCCCTTAAAACCAGCCTTGATTGAAGTGTATACAAAGTATTTTGATTTAATTGAATGAATTTTCCACAATTTACCGGATTATTTATTGATTCGTATTTTGTTATTTTTATCTTATGGACCGCACTTTGTACTTATGACTTTTTTTCTTCTTTTTTTTTTGTAAATGTTTGGTCCGTAATGGATGTACACTTTTAGAGGAAATAGAAAAACGCCCATTGAACACAAAAGAAAATTACAGGTCGCCACCCAGCACGTGTGCGTGTGTATTTTTCTCTTTGTTTTTATAAATTAATATTCAGCATATAACTTACTTATATTACTAGGGCGTCAGTATGTTGTATAATTATTTTTTGTTTTTTTTGTTTTTTTGTTTTTTTTTTGTTTTTTCAATACTAACGCATCAAATGAAAAATAAATTTTAAAGCGTTTCATAGAAGTTTTATATAATGCTGTGTAACGATTCGCCATACTCGGTGTTCGCAAAAGAGGAAAAAAAAAGAGGAAAAATGTAAAAATATTTTCTGTATATGTAACGAGACGGTGTGAATGAAACTAATAAATATTGTTGCCCACTAACCGTGGCGCAACAAATATATATTAAATTATTATGTGAATACCTGTATACATTCAATCGAACGCATTCTTATCAATTGGGTCGTGTCCAAAAAAGTAACGAATTTTGATACATAAGTCCGGTTAATAAAAATAATAGTAGAAATAATAATAATGTATAAAGAGAAAGAGAAAAACAAGAGTGAAAAATATTTAAAAAAAAAGCATGAAAGAATGGTTGGCAAAAAAAAATAGATAAATAAAAAAGACAATAACTACAAAAATATTTAGGGTTGTACCTATACGTTTTCAATTGGAAAAAATTCGCTTCTCATGTTTGGATCTATAGGTTCGTTTGGTTCATTTTTCTTTCCAATCTTATGTAATCGATCATTTGAATATCAAAAGAGTTTTTACAATGTAATCGGTCTGAAAAAATTAACGATACTATATGTATTCCGATGTAACCCGCATATTATTACATAACGTATAGAATGGTTGTGAGAAAAGAAAAACGTCATGCTAATATATGCATATAGGTATATTGTTATGATATTCGCATAGGTGGGTCCATGATTGGATAGGTAAATAAATGTTTTCGTTCTCGATGTTGTATGAAAATGGAAGTCACGAATTTTGACCTATGCTTTGTATAGGGATATACTTTTAGTTAAATTGAAAGCTTTCGCATACCATCTAATTTCTACTTTATTCCGATGCAGACGCTGAATCGCCAAGCCTGTTATTGGTTAGTTCTTGGCTGATTGATGATTTCAGCTAAAGAAATAGAAAATTAATTTAATAGTAATACCTATTTTGGAAATCGTGTTTTTAAAAATTTGAGTTTGTTGATGAAATGGAGGTTATTCAAAGCCCACCTAATATAGAATATAGGCTGTTAGAATGATATATTTTTTGGAAATAAATTCTCTTCGGAAGATTTAGTTTTGGTTTTGCACGTTCGGCCTTAGTCTTGGTCTTGCTCATTAATCTTGGTTGTAATCTTAGCTTTGCATCGTCAACTTTTGGTTTTTTTTACAATAATTTTACTATTGCTGATGGATGAATTGAACTTACCATTCTTGTCCTTCCAAAATGTGATATAAATGAAAGAATTAAAATATACAAACCCTAATTATTGCAAATTATTTAAGTTGCAAGATTGCAAATATTTGGCATTCGAATATATTTCTTGTAAGTTTCACGTTTGTTCTTCTTCTTTGTCTCGGTCTTGCGAAAAGTACAAGACCAAAACTAATTTGTTCTGTTATTAATCTAGATGACGGTTTTTTTGCGGGATCATTATATTTATACTTCCATAGAAAAGGTTTTACACCACTTTGTTGGTTGTTCCAGGTGTCGAAAATTCTTCACGGTTCCCCCAGTGGTTTTTAATTTGGGAATGATTACCCAGTTTGTATTTATTTTTAGGGTTATTTGAGGAACCGAGTACGATTTTTTATGTTAAATTCTTGAAATTTATCTAATTACACCTACTGATGCTCAAAATTGGGGAAAATTTTAGTTTTAACTCATTTTTTATGACGTATGTCGCCGTGCAAGTTTTTTGGAGTGTCGAATGTGAATTTTAACGGGCTCCAAAAATTGGTTTTTTGTTTTTAAGTTTACTGAGCTGATCTCAAAAATCGATTTTATAGTTCGATAAATTTAGGGGCCGTCTTTCAATGCTGTTAAATTTCTTAACTGGGAATTGAAAACCCACCCTTTAATAAGGTAGAAAGGTAGTCGTGAATGTATGAAAATTTGAGACAGAAGGATATCAATGGAGTATAACAAAAATAATACAAAGGAAAAGAAAAAGCTTGAAGTTTACCGTTAGAGAGTTTGGAAAAAGTGTTTATTTTTTTTCGCCAGGTTCCAGCTACGTAACCATTTTTTTCAGCGTTCTTGAGGTTATTTAATGTCGCCATGAGGAAACGGGTGGTTGGGATCCAGTGGCTACTGATTTTTTTCCATAAATTTTCCTGTCATATGCAGGAGTATCAACTAAACTCAAGCGAACACTGCCATTTTTGATGAGGAGTATGATTGGTACTAGGTTATTTCAAATCCACAACGTCCCGATTATACGTTGACCACCATTTTACACAGACTCCAAAAGTGGGTTCAGTAAATTAATATATTTAATACAGATCTTGTGGTTGTATATGTTTTTGTTGCATCGCGCAACGTAATCTATCAAAGCTTAGAAAAGTGATGGTTTTGTTCTGTATGGAACCAATGAGTAAAGCAAATGAGAAAAAGATTTGTATGTTCACTAAGTGAGCTGAAAATGGTGTGTATGCTCCCTCAAATTTGTAGATTGACGTGAATAATAGAGACTAGTGGAGTCCCCGTACTCATTTATTAGATGTAGTCCTGCTTCAAAAGTTGAAATATTAATTTTTATATGGAGATATCAGGAGACCAAAAACGCCCACAATGGTTCTAAAATTTTAATTTATGGTATATGAAGATTTTAATATTTTTGATATAGGACTATATCTAATAGATCGAGTATTTAGGGCTACTGACAGCTTATTAACACATGATAGCTGACTTACGACATCTCGCAATTTTTAAGTATAGTAGTCCTAAGCCCTAATGTAGGCATAATGAGAACGGAACCTGTTATTTTGACTTGAAACTATTTTATAGATTGGATGTATGCTACAGCTTTTGGCTGACAGACTGACCACCAAAAATGGCACCCACCACTTCTAATTTGCTTCATGAAGTCCTGTATTATTTTTTTCTTCGTTAAAAAAAAAAAAAAAAAAAAAATTATTGAAAATGATTTTACTGAAAGACATTTTTGAAATTCACGACCGGCAGATTTTTATTCACCTTTTATCGTGAGAAATGATATACGTAAAGAAATTTTCAAATTCCAGTTCTTACTTTATTAACATAAACTGAGGGAAAAATAAATTTTAGAAAAATTCTTGGGATAATACTCCAATTGAATTTTGAAAATGCACGTGTATGTATGGTCGAATATTGAAAGTAAGACTTTACCTTTAGAATTCGTGACTCAAAACTGACTGATACTGTAGCCCGTGCCCCGTAAATATGCGTAAAGATACTTCTTTCATTACTAAGGGAAATTATGGAAGTTTTTAACATTGAAAATGTTTAACCTGAGGTACGATTCGTGATTCAAATAATTTATTTATAAACAGCGGAACAACGAATTACGAATCCTATTCTTTTAGTTAGGAAATTCCCGTAAATTTGGGAATTGTTGGAAAAAAGTTCATGAATTTCATATTGTAAAATTAAACAGTTTTTACAGAGAACTTTTAGTTTTAACTTTCCTGAATAAAATAGTTTTTTATCAAAAAGTACTCTAACGTTCGGAACATTTTTCTCATATCAAGGTCAAACAGAATTATTTAACATTTGAGACTGAGGATTGGTGATTTGTAGAAAAATGATTCGTGCGAATCACTTTTAATCTCTGGACTGAATGTATTCGTGATTCGAATCACTTTGCTTTAAGTGTTAGTGATTTGTGATTCGAATCACTTTGTTATAAAGCATTTGTGATTCGTGATTAGAATCATTCTTTTGAGAAATATGCCCACTCTCGCCCTAAGATTGTTACATGACACCAAGATTAATAAGTGAATTTTAAATAGAAAACCTACTTAAAAATCATTTCCAGTGTGTCCTGGACTGTGCAAGAAATGCAAATTGGGTAAATTTTTGGTATCCTCTGCGTCTTGCAACGTTGTCATGTATTTGAAATATGGGGTATTCTCTTGTTTCATATATAATTGAAGGAGCTTTCAACTTTTTGCAAGTTGTCTCAACTATTTCCAGTGATCACAATCCTTGCGTTTGATGCGAGATCTATAAAAATTTTTCACTTGAAATTTTGTTAAGTGTTCATAAAAGATAGGAATGTTGGACAGACATTGAACCGCAGAAATTAATGCAGTGTCTGTAGTGGCAGAGACACTACAAATATCGGCACTTGTATATAATGTGTGTTTAACGTCCAATGTACATGAAAATATACATCGTCACACACCTAACTACCTAACTCGCTCACTAGATCAGTAACAACTACGGCGACCTCCTCAGCCCTGTAACTTACCTACCTACATTTCTTCAGTAGGCAAGTTCCCTTTACACCCGCCAGGCGCACAGGAGATTGTGGGCATTCCCACCCTCGATACTGAAGGCGGTGTCCATTGTGGGTCTTCCAAGACTCACTGTCCCTAAAGATCTGTAAAAAAGAGATTAGATGGCATACCCACACAAGTACATTAATGTTATTTATTTACAAAATATTTACACAAAAATGTAACTTATGACTAAAATGTTTAATCTAGGCCACAAATCTTAACAATAAGTAAAATAAAACAAAGTTTATTTTCCTTCAAGTTGAGATTCAACGGTGAGTCCCATCTGATTTGTGGTCCAAAAAAATTGCTGGACAAAATTGTGATAGTTGACAAAGTTATCACAATTTTGGTGTGTGTGTGTGTGGATTGCAATCGGCTATAAGCTCTACCACAGA
Organism: Ericerus pela; assembly: GCA_011428145.1. Taxonomy (NCBI): domain Eukaryota; kingdom Metazoa; phylum Arthropoda; class Insecta; order Hemiptera; family Coccidae; genus Ericerus; species Ericerus pela. Next base: position 54,526 of record WOFM01000817.1, read on the forward strand.
TATAAAGAGGTAGCTGGATGGTAGAGTAAGTATTTGGCAAGGTTGACTTGTCATGACTTTAAAGATAGCCCAACTCCAGTAGTGCTACCAGCCATGGAGTTGTAGGTAGTGCTTGCATGTATGCCTGCTTTTACAGATCGAGTTTGGATAGAGTCTAGTCCAACGATGTGCTAGAATCTGTATCATCTCCTCTTAGCTACAGTGGTGCTAAGAACTTAATAAGTCTACTCACTATCTTAGAAGATGGTAGCCTAACATCTGCATGACGTACTAGGCCATCATGAGATGTTATCAGGTTGACTACAGTGGCTAATTTCTAGACTCCTGGTTTTGTTATTATGTCTAACACATGGACAATATCTCCAACTTTTGGTTTGAAGTTAACCATTTGGTAATCATTGCTTACACCTTTTGGGATTCTATCTCTCAAGTAAGTGAGATAGAGTCCCTTCCACACAGCCCAAAGCTTACTAAGGTTGTCCTTGTCAGTTTTCTAGAGATCCTATAGGTTTCTGGAAGTTATGGTGGTTTTGTCAAGAGGCTTATCTGGGTTGAGGATAAAGTTTCTGAACTTGGCGTGCAGGAAGTGTTCAGGCGTTAGAGTTGCCTGCTCACATTTTTCAACTGCAGGACAGAGTTTCTCATTCATCATCACTTATATATTTTTAAGTGCTGCTTGAAAATTAAAGTGATGGTGAGAGTGCGAACCTATGACCTTTTTAAAAGCCTGTTTAAAGATTCCAATGAGTCTTTTGTATGACGCACTGTACCGAAGAGCCTTAGATGGAGTGAAGTGCCAAGTTATGCCTTTCTGTATAAGCTTGTCACTGATAGAGCAATCTGATGTGATTGCTTTCTAGAATTGTGGTAGGTTAGTTGCAACTAACCTAAACTGGGCAGCATTGTCAGACAGTATTGCTCTTGGCGTTCCACAATCTGTAAAGAAGATCTGGGATGCCATCCACACCTCTTGTGTGGTTAACGACGAGATAGAGAGAAAGTACTTTGCTCTTGTGGATAGACAGGTAAGGATTAATATCCATGTTTTACATGGAGGTGTTATCAGAGTTGCCAAAGCCTTTTTTTTTTTTGGTAAATATTCATGAAATACTGAATATGGACCGAAAATATCTACACCTGTATAGGTGAAAGAATGTATGATTGGTACCAATCTGAAATCAGGGATATCAGAGTGTGTTGGTTGTGTAAAAGGTTGTTTATTGAGCTTTTTACACATGAAGCATGAGGTTTTTAATATTTTATGAAGTATCCTCAATGCTTTTGGTATAAAGTACATCCTATGGAAGGCTGCCAGTGTAAACTTAATGCCTGTGTGACTATTGAGTGTATGGACATTCAATAGTATCAACTTGGTTAGGTGAGATTTTGAATGTAACAGTATTGGGGACAAAATGTCCTCAGCAAACTGTGTTACTTGTAAATAATTTCTCAAACTTCTTGTATGCCACATATTCCAGTGGATTATGTGACAGAAGTGTATTACTTAGGCCAGAGAAATATTTTTTCTGGTCAGCATATATAAAGCAAAGTAATGTAAACTGATAATTGTTAGGCAGTATTGCCCAGGGGGAACTGACCTACAATGTGTGAGTTGCTTTCTCGAGAATTTTCTAAAGCTACTAGGCAATTGTAGAAAATTCTCTTAAGACTGATCAGAGTATTAAACTTGTCTATGTCTATACTTAATGGTGTATTCAATGGTTTATGTATGAAACTCTCGTAAGGTGTATTTGCTATTGGGTCTATCCTACCTTTGGTGGATAGATCCAGTACTAAAAGATGACGTGGTCCTTCACGGTTGCTGATGTTCCAAACCCGATCCTGGGTGCAGATTTTCTTGCACATCATGGCCTGATCATTGACCTCAAACACGGCAAACTGATCAATAGTGAAATAAAAATTGCGTGGATGGCAAAACGCATGCTTACAGACTGGACACAAACATATCCAGCTGTACCAAAGTCGACGGACAACTCTTACGGATCCTGTCTGACTATTCTGGAGTCACTCAACCATCAATTCGCAGGCATCCTACATACAAACACGATACGGTTCATTACATAGAAACCAAAGGACAGCCTTGCCATGCTAGAGCATGAAGGTTACTGCCTGACAAACTCAAAGCGGCACGGGAGTACTTCCATCGCATCATTGATGAGGGCATATGTTGCCCCTCAAAAAGCTCATGGAGCTCCTCTATCCACATGATCAAAAAAGCAAGTGGAGAGTGGCAAATTGTTGGAGACTACAGAGCCTTAAATGTCATAACAGTTCCTGACTACTACCCAGTCCCCAATATAATGGACTTTAACGCGAATATGAAGGGTAAAACAATGTTCACCAAAATAGACATCAACTGGGCATTCCACCAAATTCCTATGGCCGACCAGGACGTACCAAAGACAACGGTTATAACCCCCTTTGGACTATTCGAATACCTTCGAATGCCATTTGGACTTCGCAACTCAGCACAAACTTTCCAGAGATTTATCAACGGACTGTTTAGGGAATTGACGTTTGCATATGCATACTTGGATGATATCTGCATTTGCTCTGAAGGCGGTGAGCAACAGCACAAGGAGAATGTGAGAGCCGTGGTACAGCGTATACATGCTGCCGGACTCACTATCAACGTAGGTAAAAGCTTATACGCACAAACTGAAATTGACTTCCTCGGCTACAAAGTCTTGACCAAAGGCATTTCCCCCTTGAAGACCAAAGTAGAGCCAATACTGAATTTCCCAAAACCCTCAAATGTCGCTGAACTCAGGCATTTCTTGGGGATGGTGAACTTCTATAGACGTTGCATGAAGAATGCAGCAGCCGAACAAAGTAAACTGTTTGCACTAATTAAGACAAGTAAAAAGAAAGACAAAACTCCACTCGAATGGAATGAAGAAGCCGAAAAGGCCTTTGAGAAAATCAAAGACATACTGGCAAATGCAACTCTATTGGCTCATCCAGACAAAAGTCTGCCGTTATGTGTGAGCACCGATGCATCTGATTTTGCTATTGGTGCAACTTTGTACCAACTGGATAAAGACAACAAAAAGTTACCGCTAGCTTTCTTCTCGAGGAAGCTATCAAAAACAGAAAAGAACTATAGCACATACGATAGGGAATTGCTCGGAATTTTTGCTGCGTTGAAGCATTTCAGGCAACAATTAGAGGGTAGATGTTTTTCTGTGTATACTGACCATAAACCCCTAACATATGCCTTCACACAAAAAGCAGAACCAGCATTGCCGAGAAGAGCACGACAATTAGACTATATTGGTCAATTGACTACCGACATTCAGTATATAAGTGGAGAACTTAACACTCCAGCTGATGCCTTGAGTAGAATCGAAGCTATCTTGGCTCCTGTCCAATTGCCTTATGCTGAAATAGCTAAAGCACAGCTTAAGGATGCAGAACTGCAAGAGTTGTTATCGAATGATGATACTACTCACAAATTGAGACATCGAAAAATTCCCGGTACTGATGTTTTATTAACATGTGACATCAGTACAGGTAATAATAGGTCATTTCTACCGGTAAAATATCGCAGGCCGGCTTTCAACAGTGTACACAACTTGTCACATGCTGGGCCAAAATGTAGTGCTAAATTAATTTCGGAAAGGTTTGTATGGCCACGAATGAAGTCTTACTGCAACAAATGGGCTCGCAGTTGCCTGAACTGTCAAGAATCCAAAGTAGGAAGACACACTCGCTCGCCCCTCAAATCCTTCAAACAAACAGAGTGGTTTAAAACGGTTCATATGGATTTGGTAGGCCCATTGCCACCATCTCAAGGATACAGATACCTGTTGACGATAATAGACAGGGCAACACGATGGCCAGAAGCAATCCCTCTACACGAGATGTCAGCTCCCTCAGTAGCTGCAAGGTTATATGATACCTGGATTGCGAGGTATGGCGTACCAGAAGTCATAGTCACAGACCAAGGTTGCCAATTCGAGAGCTCGCTCTTCAAAGAGCTGTCCAATAAGCTTGATGTTCAACACAGTCATACCACAGCTTACCATCCTCAAGCCAACGGCAAAATCGAGAGAAGGCATAGAGCACTCAAAGCCTCCATCATGTCTCATGATACTAAGAGATGGGTAGATATACTTCCTACCATCCTCTTAGGCCTTCGATCTGCCCTACAAACCAATACAGGTCACTCTGCAGCGCAATTAGTATTTGGCGAAGAGCTACGCCTCCCAGGGGACTTCTTCACAGAATCGAAAGAAGTTAGCTGCGAAATTATGGTACAAAACATAAGAAACGATGCCAACAACTTTCTAAAACAGGCAGCTCGCCATGGCCAGCCCAAGATTTACGTCTCAAAACACTTGGCCAATACCTCACATGTATTTGTTAGAGACAAAAAAATGAGATCTGCGCTGGAAAAACCATACGCCAGTCCTTACAAAGTAGTATCACAAGACGAGAAAAACTTTGTGATACTCATAGCAGGCGAACCTCGAACAATTTCAATCGACAGATTGAAGCCTGCATACATGGTAAGTGACGATAAAAGAATAAAAAGATTGCAGAAGGAAAATGTAGAAAATATACAGATGGATTCACCAATAAACACAGAAGAATCCGTCGGAAAAAGTGAGAAAAATACCTCACAACAGAAAACACCAAAAAAGTCAGTATGATTTTCGGACAATGTTACAACCAAAACATTTGATCCTGAGGCCCCCTTATGTTCACGTAAAAGAGGCAGGCCCCCTGGCAGTAAAAAATGTACAAATTCCCGCCTTCTCGCATGTCTGAGAGGTTAATGCGAAGAAAATAAAATTTACTCCCAAAAAAGTAATATCCTCTATGTAAGTCAAAACCCGCTAAAAAATATGCGAGGAATATCGGAACTCCGCGAGACAAAAGAAACTCCGGAGATAAGCAAACGAGGAATGCCAACAAAAAGAAAATGACAGGAATAAACAAATCCACGTGCAATACGGAAACAAAATATTGCAACGTGTGTTTACCGTTAAACACAAAGATAATCTCAACATTGTGTCGTCACAAGCGGAGATTCCTTTGTAGTAAAATTCGAAAAATTATATTCACTGAGTTTATTTCAGGCATAACTCTGCTTAAACCGATCATAACTTAACCGGAAAACTTGCATAGGGCCGAGAATTTTAAGTGCTATCCCCTCTACATGTTGATAAGAAGATTCGGAATAAAAGAAAAATAACTGTAATGGTAAATCGAAAAATGAAGTAAAATCACCCATTTCAGAACCGCCAGAATACTTGGATGTGTTTTCTGATATTTTTGTTTCCTTTTCCTAGTTAATCTTTTCTTATGTCGCTTCCAATTACTATCCCAAAGTCCGCCACCTCCCAATTTGCCTGGAAAACTGCTGAGCCCTCACAAACTCAGTAGAAGACCGAGCAAAGAACGGAGCTGGATCGGATTGAGGAGGAGCTCCTCATGGATACGGCTCCTCCCGTTGATCAAGTCTTGTCGGAGATGACAACTCCACTACCACCGATCATCTCTCCTCCCCAGTCACCAAAGGAATCGGCCCCGGAACCGGAAACACCGAGATCAGTGCCGAAACCGATGAAGACCAGGGAGCCGATGAAGTTTCTCTTCATGGCTGAGTGGGCAGCAAATGAAAAAGCCAAGATGGTTGCCTTAGCATTGGAGACTTCGAACTCTCCGATGTTAAGGAAACCAGTCTTTAAACGACCACTGCCCCCTCACTCCCGCTGCCACCCCTATGCCTACACAAAAACTCGACCACCGAGGCAAAGGGAAGAAAGCAGCCACACCCAATACCAGGCGCGTGCCGACGCGAGAAGACAATCCTATGAATGTGTCGGCGCTGCAGTTGGGAGCGTGCTGGCTAAGTGGGAGGCAAACCAGAAGAGACGCTCATAATCCCGCATGTCCCCCCAGTCCTTGCGCAATTTTTGATCATTTTTACAGCGCAAAAACTGGGGGGAGTAGCTGTGGGGACTCACTGGTATGAGGTAAAGGGGCTCGGACCGCTCGACGACAGTCGCCACCCCAAAGGGCAGGCTAATTACTCGTCTGTACGACATTAAACCAAACACAAAATACGTTCGATCGTAATTACCTGCAAGTACATGCAGGTAATGTACGAGTACCAAATCGTGACATCACCAAACAATGTCACGATCCGTACATGAACCGGCCAGCCATCTCTTATCACGATAGGGGATGATGCGACCTGGTCGCCCTCACCGACGTACGTATTACCTTATATACGTGTGTTTGTGTGCGTGTGAATAAGCCGTATATAAACTGCCTGAACTGGCTCTAAAATCGCCAATGTTCGGTCTGGTTCTGGCTTACCTGTACTTACGTACGAAGTGGCTGAACACGCTTAAATTCTGTTGAATTTCCTTCTGGTGAGAATATCTCTCACGACAAGGTATTCCACAAAGGGCAATAAAAAAGACTGGGAAAAATGGAAATTAGTAACTTATGAAAAAAAAAAATGTATGATATATAATTGACTTGAAAAAATTTAAATTTGTAACCTAATTATAAGGAAAAGAACAAGTAATCAAAAATTAACTTCAAAAAATGGAAATTTATATTTAATCATGAAGAAAAAATCTATAATAAAAAACTAACTTCAAAAAAATGGACGTTTGTAACTTAAAATGAAAAAAGGAGAAAAAGACAATAAAAATTGGCTTGAAAAAAAATGGAAATTTGTAACTTATAAAAAGAAAACAAATATGATAAAAAATTGACTTGAAAAAATAAAAATTTGTAAATTAAGAGAAAAAATTTACAGTAGAAAATGGATTTAAAAAAATGGAAATTCTAATCTATAAAGAGTTAAAATAGTAATGAAAAATTGACACTTGAAAGATCGAAAGTAAAATTTAATCACAAAATTTGAAATCCAATTCTCCATCTTCATTATGTATAGTATTTTCTTTTTTATTTGGGTACAATATTTCAGAATTCATAGCTTGTACCATTGGATCAGATGGCTAAAAATCACAGCAATTATTGTAAGAACGAATATTCTGGTTTGCTAACAAACAGCCCTCAACTGTTTTGGTGATTAAACGATTTCTTGACTTAACTTTTATGAGATTTATCTTACTGAAAACTCTTTCACATTCTGCATTGGAATGTGGGATAATCAATATATTCAAGGCAAATTTTGGTAAAGTTTTATAAATTTTATTTCCTCCACAAGTAGTCAAATTATAAAGCTTATACCAAAATTGATCTGGTTCTTTACATTTTGAAATTTCATCAGGAAGTTCAATTAATGGGAAATTTCTCCAATCATCATGTAGTTCTTGAAAAGTATTCTCAAAAAATTGAGAAATTCATGGTACAACATTGATAAAGTTGCTTAAGGATGAGTGTTTTTCTCTAAAGGTACTTGATAAGGCCTTTTCTGGGGATAAATAACGAATGTATAAAAAAATAGTTTCCTCTTGAAAATCATACCTTTTTTTAATACTCGAACATAATTTTGTCAAGAAAATTCAACAGTAATTGCAGAAATAAGCCAGTAATGGATTGTTTGATCGAATATTTTCATTTGACTAAGTCAGCTGCATTACATCAAACCCAAGGTACATACTTTCAAATTGCAAGTATTGTTTGTCTTCATTAGGATTGATAAGATGTAATTTTGTTTGCATGACATAATTACAGTTCAAATATGCCATCAGTAATTTTTTGTATGTACTTCTCATTTTGGCATCTACATCAGTAATCACTACTTTTTCGTGCTGAAAATAAGCGTTCAGTTCATTTACTTTTGGTAAAACCCAAGAAAGAAATACTAAAATTAGATGAGACAAAGGGTTGTGAAGACTGCTATAAATGTCATCAACTGACTTAAGATTTTCTTTGGCACATCTGTATTTATCAAAGTATAACAACAATGCAGGATGCTGCTCTAAAATTTGCTGTATAGCCGTGTTAACAGATAGCCATCGAGAGGGATGTAACAATTTATGTATTTCAATATCTGCAAGCTTTTGAAATTGTCCAAAATTAGCAATACGCTTGGAGCTCGAGTGGAAATAATTGTAAATATTGTGGACTAATTCTTCACAACAACGCTGTAAAGTTTTGCATGCATCATTTGCACAGATATGTAGTGAAAGGCAAATACATTTCAAAGTTGTGATATTTGGAAATTTACCTCGTGTTTGACTAGCTACTGAGTTACATTCACCCATCATTACATTACACCCCTCTGATCCAAATCCAACAATATTTTTATCAAGAATATTACAATCTGCAAATGATTTCATTAGGTTTTTAAAAAGATTTTTGCCTGTAGCACCTTCTGTAATATTTTTACTTGTAAATATATCAGACAAACACCAAAACTTGCTTGTAATTCTATTAGATTCATTATTAAAAAATATTACAACAACTCAAGCTTGCTTATTACTTGAAATATCGGTAGATTTGTCTGTTAAAATACTAAAAGGAGTTTCTTGTAATTTCTTCAACAAAATAACCTTTTCTTGGTTGCCAATCACATTCACTGATATTGCAGTACATTTTATTCGTTTTAATTTAACTTTTTCAGCAATTTTTGAATCTGGAAAACAATCTTTCAACAATTGAGGTAAGTGTTTAACTGCATTGAAAGCAATGTTATGTTCAATAAAGAAAGTAGAAATCTTGAGTTCAGCCTTTTTAACAGCAATATCTAGAGGATCTGGCTTTGTAAATTTATCTAAGGACAATGTTCTTTTAACAGCTTTTGATTTTACAGTATGAGGAAACTACACGCTTAAAAATCACAATAGTACTAAGAAAAGTATTTAAGTGTTTAACTTTTGCCCAACCTGTAACATAAAATATTACCCTGAGAAATGTTACCCTGTCTTTTGTCTATCCACACAATTGATTACCCTCAGAAATGTAGCCCTGATAAATGTTACCCTGTCTTTTGTCTAGCCACACAATTGATTACCCAGAGAAATGTTACCCTGAAAAATGTTACCCTCTGTTTTGTATACCCGCACAATCAATTACTCGGAGAAATGTTGCCCTGATAAATGTTACCCTGCGTTTTGTTTACCCGCGATAAAGTGTGCCCACAAAAACAACCAGGCAAATTTAACCTGAATAACATTTACCCGTGATATTGTTTACCCTCAAGAATGTGTTCTCCCCATCTAGCTACATTCAAAAAATAGAAGCATAGATTTATACTTACGTGTAGTTATAGTAAAATATTTTTGATTTTAGTTGAACATTAGTTATTAATGTCAAATTTTTGAAAATAATATTTTAATAAATTTGAAATACTCACAACATTATAACCAGCAAAGATGAATTTCAATTAAAACATTTCAGAATGATAATTTTGTAGAAAGACAACTAATCACAGTTATCAAATACAATTGTGAGAGAACCCTTAATCATAAAGAGCTGAAATTTTACTGAGTTATTGACAGATGTTAGCTGAAGATTTTCTGAAAATTTGGCTAAATTCATACGTTTTATTCTCAAAATATCGTTGAAGTTCCCCAGTTAAGTGTAGATTGAATTGATATCATTTGAATCACATAATTTGAACAGAATTTCAGCAATATATTGAGAATAAAACGTACAAATTCAACCAAATTTTCACAGAATCTTCAGCTAACATACTTACATAACTCCAAAAAATTTCATCTTTCTATGGTCAATGGTTCTCCAACAATTGTGTACGATAACTGTAATTATATGGAATGGAATGAATAAGTTTCAAATTTTTTGTAATAAAATAAACTGCTCCGGCCGCCGTTCAAGTGATATGAATAATATTTACTTTGAAAGTTCTATTAGCAAAACATTTAAAAACAGTAAATAAAGTACTTAAAAATTAAATTGCGAAGAAATTAATAAAATCATTAAAATCTAGAAAAACTGTAGCCATCATGACAACAAGCCAAGTTCATACTTCTCAGAAATTTCTAAGTTCACATCAATAATGAATTAATAATTTTCATCAACTGTTTAAAGAGCCATAGAGCTACGAGGCTACTTCGAATTCTCCCTTAAAAGTTTTTTTTTTTTTTGTTCTTATCAAGGTTTGAAAGCCGTACATTTTGCTGTATGGCCCAACGTTCAGCCATACAGCCATTTCACATTAAAATAGCCGTTTGTTTACGACTTTGCTGGCAACACTGAATACTACTCTGAGTGGTGTACTTTTTTTTAGGTCCAATATCCCTTAATGTGGCTGATAGTGTACAATATCTGGCTTGGATTTTGGATCTACTTTCTCTATCATTTCCAACTCCATAAGTAAGCTGAAATATTTGTCGTAACATTGGTAAATTTCAGATAACCTTTGTAACTTGAGTAGCTGATGCTCTAATCTTTTGAATGACAGGTTAAAATTATCTGCCAACAGTGGTGAATAGTTTTTATACAACCATTTGATTTGGTAACGATTGTTTACCAATTCTACATTCTTGTAAAAGAGTTGGAGAGCTTCAGCTTCTCCCTGAGCTTCTACTAAGTTGTTAGATTTGATACCGATGGCTTCCAACCTCCAAAGATTCTCAACTTCCTGAGGAATAGTTAAGAATATAGGTGTGAAGATATCATCCACTGATTTTTGATCCTGAATGATACCTCCTAGCATGTGTCCAAACTCGGTCTGTATTAGAGTTAGAGTTGTAGAAATGTGTTATACATTAGTAACAAATGACCAAATATAATCATTGCCAAACAGTAAATCAACTGTATGTTTATCATCTGTCTTGGAGAACTCAATATCAGAGTATTCTGGGAAATTTTTATAAAATTCCAAATTGAGCTGTTTCAAATTTTGCATAATACTGTTAATAGTTTTCGTTGTAATTTGAACCTTTGTCCCACTGGGTGTCAGAATTTCAAAATCCACTAGACAAGATTTGAAAATGTTAGACATTTGGTTTCGAACACCTTTAAGTCATATAATTTCTGTTTCATACCCTTTTAATTTTAAGGATGTGAAAGTGTAAGACTTAGTTATAAAGGTGTCTACACTGCCGCAATCAAAAAACCCGCATAATTTGATTGGATTCTGCTAGTGAGGTGATCGAGCATATGTTTGAAAAACAATGAAAGTTTAACTGTTTTTGGTGAGAATAAAGGATAAAAAGTACTCACTATTAACTGGTAAGCACTCTTTCTGATCCACATTGAGCTGCATCGTTCCAATAGCCCTCTCAATTTTAGTTTCACAATTGCCCTGTGGAACATATGATTTTATAGTATCAAAATTGTTTGGGTTTGAAACTTTAGTAAAATCATCTTTTTCTTACTGAATGCGTCCCTTCGCTCCTTCAGCATCACAAACCAGTTGTCCCTGTGCTCTCTTTGTATGGGTATGGGGCATAAGGACACAAACAGCCGTGGTGGATTGTTGCGTGTCAGTTGAACCACTGGCAACAGAGGGCAATCTTTTGCTGGCACTCTTACAATTTGTGGTAAGTTGCACAATGAGTGCACAACTTACACAAGCGGAACTCGCTCTGCCATTTTTCCCACGTATTAGCCTATAACGTGGATTGTGGCAGAGGAAGGATAGGTGCCATTTTTTGCAGAACATACACACCTTCTGTGCCATGTGTGGAAGGTTCAAGATCCTCTTTGAAGTTTCTCAAGCCTCATGCATCAATGTCTCTTGTTCTCAGTGTTTTGAAACAGAAGAAGGTTTGGGAGACTTAAAAAAATTTCCCAAATCACTGTGATTTTGCCTATTGGATTTCTTGGGATTGGATTTATCATTTCCCTTTCGTTGATTGTTATCTTTCTGGAAGGTCGCAGCCAAAAAATCTGAATTGCCTTTAGGCTTTTTCTTTTTGAATGAATTTGTGTTTGTATTAGGGTTTTTGTTGGAAGGACGTTGCTTATCGAACATCTCTTCAATCTTAATAAATTCCCTAATGGCGGAGAACAAATGTGAAACATGGCGTTCATTATTTTTTAAATGGTTCTGGTAAGATCTTGGTGGATATTTTTTAACTGTAACGTTGAATAATTGTTCTTCATCTACTATAGGTGATACCAGCCAATAACGATCTACAAGAACTGCCAATCCATCCATCGCCCACTCTTTTTTATGTTGGTCCTTCTGGCCCATTCTGATTAATATCCAATCAATTTCTTTTAGAGGAATCGTTTGAAATTGTATGTAATGTTTAACTATTACCTTTCTGGATGGCAGGACAAACAATTTCATCATAGAACTGATCCTTGCTCATCCCATAGGTCATTTGGATGCGCTGGATCATGTCCAAACAAGTCTTGCGGATTTGTCAATTACCAATTCCGCATGTTCCTGCCAAAGTTGATCTCATGCAGCTTGTTGTGCGAGATCCTGTAATTCCAACAAGCACTGTTTCTCCTGTTGCTCCAGCTGACTTGGAGACAGAGCTCCTCTTTGCATTCCATGTCCTGCTGCTGTTGTGGAGATGCTTCAGCCTGCCTCCACCTGGCTCCACAACCTGCACCTCTTTGCGCTCCACCCTCTGGCTATCCCCCTTAGAGCTGGTCAAATAGACTGGGGAGATTGTGAGGCTTAAATGTTGCCATTGGCAGAGGAACCAACGGGAACATTGCCTCAATCTCCCCTTGGTTGGATTCCAGCCTGAGGATCATGGACTGCGCGAGAACAATTTTATGCTTTGTGACTCCAGGCAGTGGCCAATTGAGAGTGTCAATCACAGTACTGATGACTGGCAACTCCTTGCAAGCCTGAACTAGTGTTAGATCAGGTTTGCTGATGAAGTTTCAAAGCTCAATGGTGTAGTAAACCTCTGATTCAATGGTGTTGTAGTACAGTTTGATATTTGTCTCGTACTCATTATCAGCGCCCATTGAAAGTGTGCTATAATGCGATCCTTCATTGGAGGATTGCTCGGAGCATTCTTCTGGTGAGAGATTCATTGAAAGTTAATCTCTCTGTCATTCTTCCATTTGGTGTTTCACATTTTGGTGTTGAAGGCCACTGCCATGTTCTGTGATTTCTTGCACCAGTGGAGCATTGGCAATGACTGGTGGAACTGGGTGGTTGGCTGGAAGAATTTTTGATGCGATGGACCTAGAACCGGCTGTCCGTCCGACCTAAATATGGCCATGGGTGGTGTGTTTGTGGGTGGCGGTGGAGTTGAAGAAGTCAAACTGAGTTCGCTTCCTTGCTCCATTTTAAATTCTGTGCAGACAGAATAAATTATTAGTAATTAAAAACCACTACTTTTCAAAGTCCAAAACAGACTGTGAAAAATTGGGTGTGACCTATGGGCACAATAAAGGGTGTTCATTGCAGGTCATGTACACTTTTTCAAACTCCAAATTTGAATTTGAAGAAATTAAAATTAGGCAGAGCAAATTTTCAAAGTCTAAACTAGATTCTGAAATTTCAGCATAACCTGTAAGCACAATGAGGGATGCTCATTGCGGATCATGTATGTTTCAAAATCAAAATTTGACTGAAAAAATTTTAGATTAACTGAATTTTACTCGAATAGTAACGTCTAATTAAAGAGTCCGCTCTATGTAAATATGCACAATAAGTGCTAAGCCCCAAAGACATGATGTTTTTGGGGTCACTTTACAAATTTACAAGAATTTTGTGTTTGTATTCAGCACATTTCATTGGGAGGATGATTAAGTTTTTGTAATTCAAACAAAATTTATTGAAAATAGGTTCCAACTCTATTGCATAATTGAATCCAATAATAGTTTAGAACACATATAAGTGTTTTGAGCTAAGTTTATTGATGCATTCTGCCATTGATGTTTTGAAGTACAAAGAGATCAAAATGTATGAAAAACAATAGCCTAACATTATTCCACAAAGCGCACAGTTTGGAAATTGTGATTGAATTCCCAGACCCAATATGTCGTGATTTTAAAGAATGTTGTTAGGTTTGGACTTACCATTTTTTACTCTTTATTTTTTGTTTTAAGAAGATGGAGAACCAGTAAAACTCTTTACATGAAACTGGCATTGCTGAGTTTCTTGTTAGTGAAAAACTCCAACACTTTTTTATTCACAAAGTTCTTGTCCAAAATTTCGCGATCATTTAGTTAATTTATTAGAAAAATTCACTAAACTGTTGACAATCGCACGAAAAATCATAAAACAAATCAATAAAAACGCAATAAGAAAGCCTAAAACGCTGAGGACACACAGGAGAACTTTGTAGTTGAATCTACAAAACACGGTGATGTTACTTTGATAGTTGAACATGATAGTGAATATCAGTTTGCAGATTGCATTGGTTCTCTTGTCAATCACATGATCAATTCAGACGTTCTTTCATTCCTTTACTGAAGTGAAAGAACTTTTTTATGTCTTAGTGCGCATGGGTATGTGATGTTCTTTCCTCAATTGTAAGGAGAAAATATCAATATATGCATGTGTGTGTGTTGACCAGCAATACGCACACAATTTATTGTTGCGATAAGATTGTCTTTCAACTCTGTATTCATGTAAGACGAAAGGCCAGGCAAGCCTTTGTTTTTTTTTGTTTTTTGCCTGCTATTACAGATGCGTATGTTGACAAAATATGTATTAGTTTTTTGTCGACAGTTATGGGGTTTTATTGAGGCAAAATGAATTGGTGTTGCTTTGTCTCCTTGGGGGATTGACATCCTAAATTACATCCTGCCTTACATCAACCATTTTTTCTTGCTTTTTTTTCTAAGAACTGTGCAATGGTTATTGACGTAGTATAGTTGGTATGAAGTATGGTCTATCCAGATGTGGTGACCTTGGTTCTATATCAAATTCTTTGTAAAGATTTCAATGCATTTTTTGTTGGGGGCAGCTAAAAATTTTTGTAAGAATAATTTTTAGCCTTGTGTATTATAAGGACTGTGTCAGGTTTTATAAAACTTGCCATATTCTATGGTGTCATTGTTCATTTGACTTTACCATTTTATATATATCAACTGGGATATGACAATCTCATCGTCATTGTATAGGTTTTGATATAAGTACTACGTCGTAATTTTTGATGAATAAACAAAAAATAATTTTTTTTAAAGAGTGAGAGTCGAATAGAATCGGTACCATTGGATTTGTATACTCTTTTGTTTATTATATGTGAGGCTTTTTTACAGATTCACATATATATGTGTTTCTGGGGAATTCTTCCTTAGGCATTGTCAGCCAACTTTTATTTTAGTTCTTTGTGGATTTTTTCTTTCTTCATAAGAGGAAGAAAAAATATATTGGCCTAACCTATTAATCATGTATTAGAGTGTAAAAACAGTCCCAAATTCACCATGTACTGTATTCAAATTTAGCTGTAAATTCAAATTAATTTCTTTGCTGCTAGAATACGATGGATTTGTCTGTGTCGTGTTCCTAGGTAACTTGTACAGGATCCTAAATTCAGATGAAGATCATGCACATACAATTAGTCGAAGATTAATTTGCAGATTTCAGCTATAGAAAGAGATTGCTTGTCCAGAAAAAAAAATTTTCTGTCAATATAAATATGTATTTCAATCTAATTACAGTTTCAAATACATAAAAATATTTTAATGCATATGGAGGTAATGTATATATGCGCTTAAGGCCATTTTCAGTTTCAAGTGAAAAGAGTTTATGCATTCGAATCTAAATTCAGTTTCGGATGTCTAGAATTTATGTATTTGAAGCTAAATTCAACTTCAAATGCTAGAATTTTATGTGTTCGAATCCAAACTCAGTTTTGAATGCTAAGTGCTGTAAAATTGATTTCTATTACAGATATCAATTTTAAGTGCCAGTAGAAGCATGTATGTAGCAGTGATAACTGATTCTTTCTGGAGTCAGTTTTCATTTTACATCAAAATGAAATTAAAAATATTTGTATTTTTAACTTCAGAGTTTATTTATTTGAAGCAGATGCTTTAAAAAAGATCTGTTTCACTGAGAAAACCCCGATGCTCTCGCTACCATGTAGTGGCAGAGACACTACAAGTATCGGTACTTACATATAATGTGTGTTTAATGTCGAAGGGACATGAAAATATATGTCGTCACACACCTAACTCGCTCACTAGATCCCTAATGACTACGGCGACCTCCTCAGCCCTGTAATTTGCCTACCTACATTTCTTCAGTAGGCAAGTTACCTTTATGCCTGCTAGGCGCGCAGGAGATTGTGAGCTTTCCCGCCCACGATAGCATGTACGATTCTTTTTTGTCATTGTTTTAGGTTTTTATAGGTTGAATTTCAATGTCCACTTCAGTACAATTCATTCTGTAGCTTATATGGAACATCAGTTTAGTTTAAACAATTTTATATTATTGAAAAATTTAATTTTCCTCATTATTTCTTAATTTGTTTCTCTACAAGGAACGTATGCGAGAACGCATTTTATATCTAAGAAAGTTTTAAGTGCTAGTTTGTCCTGTACTTTCATATGGAAATCACCTACAAAATATTGCTTAATTCTATTATTAGTAGATAAATTTCGTTCTTGTATACGGCCCCTTGTGTTACCCATGTTAGACTCCCCGCGCCTTCCCCTATATGTTGATACTGAGTTCAAAAATTACTCGCTTTCCCCAATGATCACTTACGAAGTTCGTTTTCGTATCCAGTTGCCACTGAAGCTTGAAACTTGTACCTACTGTCGTTGGTTGTATAATTTTCGCAGAAAATAATTAATTTTTTTTCTCGTCTTTCTGCTCTAACAGTACGCAAACGGACACTCGGAAGTCGACAAACGTTGAGCACTTACGAATGCAAATCAGGAATCTGGAAAAGGCAAGAGATCAAGCCATAACAGAAAACAAGTACGTTTTGTCATTTGTTGTTTTTTTTTTTTCTTCTCTATATAACTTCTATGCATAAACCGAGGCATGTATACATGCACTCACACTGACTGTCTTTAGACGATGACGATGCTAATTTAATCTGGTATTTTTGCAGGCAATTAAAACGCGACTTGAACTCGTTAACCCAAGATTATTTGAGTTGTAAGAAGGAATTAGATAATGCGAAAAAAGAAACGCAAGATCTGAATGTGCAGGTTCACGATTACATCGCCAAAGTGCGCTCTGCCGAAGAAACTTTGCAGCAAAAAGTAAGGAACTCAACTTGGGCACTTCGTTTTCGTGACGTATGTCATATCTCATTTCACTGGGGTTGCCCTAAATGGACGTGTGATAGTCAATGTTTGCTTCGTTGATCGTATCAATACAGCAAACAGATTAAAATTCGTAATCCAACAACTGATTTGTATTTCCTGACCGGTAACACAGGTGTAGCTATAGTGTAACGTAGCCGAAGTAACTAATGCATAAAATTATCTATCATCGTTACCTACTCCTGAAAAGTAATGTTTCTTCTAATTTTATCATTCGAATATCTCAATAATCGATTGGTTAGAAGGTTTTCTAGAGTCATTTGTTTTACGCAGTCTTTGTATTGTAATTTTATTTTTCATTGTACTGATCACTGTAGATGATAGTTCATTTGTATGTATTTATTGTTCCGTTTTGTTTGATGGAGTGGAGGGGTTGAGTATGACTACTTGCTAGAAGGAGAATTTTTTTTTCTCAAACTGTGTTATGCATGTCAATCGAAATAATCGTGTAGAAGGTTGTTAAATTAATTAAGTTATGCAAGGTTTTCCAAAACGATTGCGCATAAAACTGCTCGATTATCTAGGTGATGGTATACGTTTAATGAATATGGAATTTTTAATGTAGCTTTGTTTTGATTGCTCGTTGAAATGGCTTTCATCATTCCAAAATGCTGTAGTACCTTGGAAAGTAATGCAGATCTTTCAGAATTGATGCCTCATTAGTCATTTAACTATGCAAAAATGTTAAAATTGTTTAGATTATGATCTGAAAAATTGTTTCGTAAAACTGCATCAGAAGTCATACAAGCAGTCGTACGTGGAGGGAGAATAAGGAATGCAGAAATTTAAAAAAGTTACCTAATTTTATCCTTAAGAAAGGCCCCTTCTTTGGCTCCTTCAGTCTGCTTACAATAGTGAAAATTAGAAAATTTTTCTTCCTTTTCTTTCTTTTTTATTTTAGAATTTTTGGAAGAACCCCTATTTCACGTACTCTTTAAATCTATCACCATATTATTATATAGTGCGTGCATGATTTTTTATTTGAAAATTCTTCTTCCTAAGCTAAGGTAATGCTAATGGCCCTAGCGAGTAAGGTGTGATAAATATAATTATTTTTATCTTGGGCATTAGCTTTATTCTCTTTGGCTGAAATGTGCGACCCTCGAGTTCAAAATTCATGGTAAACTTGCCCAAGAGTTTGAGTTCAAGGCTGTATGCTTGGTTAAAAAAAAACTGAAAAATCGAAATAATTGAATAGAACAACCAAAAAAAAAATAATAATTATTTGATGAGAAGAGAATAATAAAAACCGCGAATAGATAGCCCTAATGAAAATAAAAAAATATAAACGCTCATTCATCTTCTGTGAAACAACTTTTCATTAGAACTTTCATATCAGGTTGGATTGGAAGTCTCTCATTTTACGAGAACTCAAGTTCTTTCAAGTTTTGCTCTGTCAAATAGATTAATGGCATGGTGTAAAAAACTAGTTGCGTATTTTTCCAGAATATAAAACCGCCTGTTTTTCAAACGTGCTAAAGTTGACACTTTTTTCCACTTTGAATTTCTAACTTTGTTTAATGCCTACTACTAGCACCGTAGGCAACATATTGAACATGTACTCGTCGAAGTTACCGCTTAGTGCGTAGGCAGAGCCGTAGAAAGGAAATCCGAGCCCGGAAGAATTAAAATTAATTAGCCCCCTACAAATTAAAATTGAATTTTTTTGCGTACATGGTATGAAGAATTCATCTTGGGAAGGGGTTTTATAATATTGAGAAAGTCTATTTCTTGAATGAAACGAGCTAAAAAATTTTTAACGGATTTTCAGTAAATTTTCCACAAAAATCTAATTATTTTTATTTTTATTTTTTGAGAATGCCTGGCCCCTTAAAATCCCAGACCTAAGTGGAATCCTCCCTTCCACCCCCTCTTGGCCAACCTGCGCGTAGGTTCCTAAATATGCATTGCGAAATTAATTTTGTCAGACCCTGAGCTTTAAAATAATAGAAATTGCTTAACATAGATCCAAATTTTTCACTGAAGAAAACGTTTCTTTCTCAGAATGAATAATGCGGTTGACTTTAATATCGATGTGATATTAAAGTTGTTTTTTCAAGTATGTTACGTGATCAGTTTTTTTTTTCAGGCGCGCCAAATGATGGGGGTTTTAGGAATAACTCAAAAAAGTAATCATATTCTTTACGGAAGCCCTTACCCAAGTGAAGTCGATTTTCAAATTCGAGTTAAATGTTAAGTTTGATTTTCGATGAATTTCAGCTTTACAGGCAGTCCCTAATGTCGTTCGTGTCATCAGTTTAGTCCTCTAATTTTTCCAAAATTCCACACAGGATAAAGAACGATCGGAAATGCTGGAACATTTTCGTTCGCTGACCGTCGAAGCCACCCAGCTGGGCAACAATAACATGACTTTAGAAAGCGAAGCCCGCTCGACGCGTACTTCGTTGAGAAATGCCGAATCGAAGGTTGCTGATTTGGAGAACGTAATTCAAAATAAAGACGGTTTAATTGCTAGTTATCTTGAGCAAGTACGTAAATGTATCAGTTTTCATTCGTTATAATAAGCGATTCAAATTTTCCTTCTTCCGCCGAAACAGTTGACCGGCAAAAATATGCCAAAGTTCATGCATTTATTTTTTTCGTAATTTTTGTTGCAGATTGACGTATTGACCAAAAATATTGCTAGATTAGAAACGCAAGTGTCCAATCTAACTGATCAGCGTGACCGATTGCAGGCTGAATTGGATTCATGCGAATTGCTGTGCGATCGAATGGAGAAACACGGAGATACGCCGCCTACCGTGAAATCTTCCGGTAGAAAGGTTGGTACCCTCGGTTTGTGTTATCGTGCGCGTTTAAAATTCATTGTCGACTTTTCGTCGTATTAATTCACGAAATATGGTTAATTACTGTTGAGGAAACAGCTGGGTGACGAATTATATCGACTGCACGCGGAAAACGAACGTTTACAGAAGAATCTGTACAGAGAAAAGAGTAACGTTACGACGCTGGAACATCTGTTGTCAGAGTCGCGTGATGGAATGGAGCATAGTATCTCCGTGAGTGAACTTCAAGACGAAATACGTGGCCTTAAGGCGAATATAAAGTGTCTTCAAGAAGCCTTGTAAGTGTAAAATGTGGTTAGCTGATTTCTGGGTAGCGGAGGAGTCTCAGGAATTCGTAGTGCGAGCTTCGCTGCTTCTGTTAAGATCGAATACTAGCACAATACTTGAGTAACGACCAGTAATTAAAAATTACTTACCCATATTCAAGTACTGGTCAGACCAGTGCTAAAGTATCGATTGTTACTCCGCTCATGCGTTCAGCCCTTAGCAAGCGAAGAGAAATATTTTATAGGCTGAGTAGAATGTTATTAGTTGATTGCTAGAAGCTTCGAAACAATGTGACCTTTGACATATTGAAAACTCAGATTATTTAATTTTTTCAAGACTACCCTTAGTTTAGTAAATTCTTCTAAAAATACTGAGGTCATCGACAAACTTTGTGAAAGTAAGATTTGACTATTTGAGGAAGAAAATTAGAATTTGATAATAATTTCTAGAGATTTTTGTTTTTTTTTTTTTTTTTTTTTTGTGAAAGGAGGAGAGGAATAAATTATGAAGAATATGATAACTATCGAATCTTCGTAGATTAAATTTTGTTGATTGATTTTACAACTAAAAACTTCGTTTTAATAAGTCTTTTTAAGTAAAAAACCTTCTTATTTTCTTATGTATACTTTATCAATAGAAAAAGATTCTCTTGAATAATTTATACGAAAATTTTCTTTTGAGGATAATACTGCGGAATATTGTAAAATTTTTCTGTGCAATTTTAAAAATTTTTTTTTATTTGTCTTTCGCAAAAAAAAAAAAAAAAAAAAAAAAAAGTTTGTACGTTTTCGACTAGTAAAGACAATGAATAAAATTTCTTTTCAGTTGATGCTCGGATTGTTGAGAAAAAATAAACCTTAAATCTGAGAAGTGAATTTCTAGTAAATATAAGAAAAATTCATAACCTTGAAAAACTTAAAAAAAAAACCACTCCGTTTTCTATTTTGAATTTAAACTTGATTCCCAGATTTCAACATAATGTAAAATATTATCAAAAAAATATAATATTTTTTATAACCTTTCAAAATTCTAGAATTCCACTTCCTTAGTGTAATGATTTGCCTTTGAGTACTTAGGAAATTTTTTTAAGGTAGGCCATGTTTTTCAATGTATGAAGTGCTAATTCTCATTAAAAAGTTCCGTATCTCCTCCCTGATTAAAATTAAGTTTTGAATTCGTTGTTCTTGATTTCGGGTATATTTTGAAAAATTTCCAGGGTGGGGCGCTTTGAAAAACCGAATGAATGTCAAAGGTGTTTAATCTTTCTGGACTGTTGGTGTGAAGTCGTTTTACGACGTAATTCAATTTTTGAATGATTTCCGACTTCCGTCAATCATTACGTAAATTAGCTATGTACTGGAAATCAAATACTAACGTTAGAAGTGCATGATTTTTCTTCAATATGGAGAACAAACTTCACCAAAACTAAGTACGAGTTTTGAAGCCAGTGAGTTATATTCTCAAACGTTTAGTTCACTTAAGTGAATTCCTTGAGTGAAAAAATCAGTGTACCTACATGTTTCGGTATTTTTAAAACGTAATTATTCTACTACGGTTGATTATTTAGGAGAAAACTCAAGTGTGATCAGGAGGTCACTTAAATGAAATCACCCAGCAGAATTTCAATAGCGTTAAGTGAATAGGCCACTAAGTGAGGACTAAGAATACGCCCCATATCTGATACCATTTAATGCTTATAGTAAACATTCATCAATATGGTTTATTTATGAAGGAGAAACAAAAAAGGAGTACTTATAAATTGGATTATTATTTAACATGCGAATATTATGGAAATTCAGTTGGCTATATTTATTTTCCTGGAATAAATAGTTGAAATTTTTGTGATATAGTTTTTAGATTGTTAGACCAAAATTCTTGTCAATCACTGCATTGAAAACGGGGCAGACATGTTTGTTCAATGAAAGCATGAAATTACTCAAAAGGCTAACGTATAGATTTGTTCGATATCTATTTCAATTAATAACTTGAAATTTTTCTAGCCTAGAGTCTATTTAATTTATTTTCAGGAAAGTAGGTTTATTATCCTTTCAATTTTGAAAATAAGTCATTTATTTATCTATAGTTGTTATTCTTCGAGTGTAGATATTTTGTCAATTCTTTACTGTTTTTTTTTTTTTTTTTTTTTTTTTTTTTTTTTTTGTATTTCTTGTTTCTCATATGTTTAACTTCTTCTCGAAGTGAATCGATCACCTCTTTTTTTTTCTTGTAACAGACTTTCAACGGAACATATTCTCTAAAACCCTAGCATTTGGTTCGTAAGAAGTACAACTAATTAGAAACAATTGGAATTACCTTGAAAATCTCAAAAATATCGTAAAAACTAAGCTATTGAAATATTGTTGTGAAAGGCATCGCGCAGTCTTTTTTTATTGAATGTAGAATCTAATGTATCGGATTGCATACGCACTTCTCACAACAGCAACAGTTTTGTTATAATCCTCTGATTAATTCCAAGGAATTTGCGTTTTAAAATCAAGTGCGGTATTAAATCTAAAATAATGCAGTAAATTGAAATGATTGTCTCAAAATTAACGAACCTCTAATTTGGTTTCCATTAAGAGAGTCATAGCCAAGTTCGTAAAATGTAAAAAATTCGTTGCGTGCAGTCTTCATGTTCTCGAATGAAATAAATGTTTTTATTTGCAGAGAATCAACGAACCGACAACTGCGGCACACTCAAAGTGAAGCTTCTGATTACCAAAAACAAATTATCCATTTAAATTGTGAATTAAGGAATTTACAATTTGAGAATATTCGAAATGCCACCGATCATTCCATAAAGTAATTTTATTCTGGTTGATAAGAAATTTTCTCATTCCCTGTCGAAAGCAACGATTATTAAAATTACACATTACTGTTATAGTTATAGTACGTTGTAATTGTGCGCCAAATGTATTTTTGGATTTTCATCGCAGTTTGAATCGGTAGTCGCGTATTTGAATTCTCTTCGAATTCGGTAAGTTAATATTCTATTTTTATGCTTGAATCAATTGTGAAAATGTTTATACATTAATGTTTTCTAAAATTGATTTGATCTATTAGGTAGACCGACGTGGAATGGGAAATGACTTTTCACTGTGTGATTAGATTGCGCCTAATCGGTTCAATAAATGTTCAACTGTCGAAAGACTTGGTGTTACTCGTATGACGATTATTAATACGATAAACTTTCTAATTTCTTGAACAAAATATTTAGTTCATATCTGAGAATTTTATTTATTTTTTTGCTCATTTACCTACCAGTTTTATATTGAACGTTTTATTCTAAAATAATCAAAATAATTTGAAGCTGTGCCCTGAATCATCGTGTAAATAAAACGAACTCATTTTAATTATAGATTTTATTTTTTGTGCCAATTTTTCGAGGTTTAGAAACTGGTATGAGTTGTTCCAAATCACTATGTGTCAACTGAATTTTTTTTTTAAAGATTTTATTCTACTCACTACTGCGATTTCAAATATACCAATACTGCATCCAACTTTCAGCAACAAAATAAATAATAATATTTGTTTTGTATGAAGTTGAATCCAAGAAAAAATAAATAAAAGCTTATCTTTTAAAAATTCGTTTTTAATCTAAACTTATTTATAATGGGACTCCACATCAGAGTGACCTGACATCTAGAGGAATTTTTCGTAAGCTTTAATAAAGGGATAATGGACACGAATCCATTGAACCCAATGCTTAATAAATCCTCAATTAATGCTTTTATAATTGGTTTTGAGTGATAGATGTTTGGTATTGATTTTATTTTCCATATTTATTTGTAAAAATTAATTGACATTGATTCCTATCAAAAATACCATTCCCCAAAATTGCCAAAAAAAATCTATAAAAGTCTAACATCCTGTTTTCAAGCCTCTTAGCAGTGAACGACATTAGCGCGTCACAGAGGTGTTGAGCCTCAATTATTTTGAATATCATATAGTCACTGGTCTGTAGAGAAGGGGGGATTCCCCTTTAAAATGCATTACTACTCAAAACTATAGGTAAGTACCATAAAACTTACTATTTCACTTTTCTTTCTTTCTTTGAAAATCTTCAATTATTTGTTCATTGTTTATAATTTACACCTAAAGATTTGAAATTTACTGTAGAAGTTGATTTGTTTAGCCGTCTCAACATCAAGTTTCCTCTATGGACTTTGACAACTTAGTCATTTTATCCAGGTCACCTTCTTGAGATACCAATATATGTTAAAGAGTTTGCCGGAATCCTGTAGCCAATGGTCTCTCATCATTAATTTTTGAATTATGTATGGGAGTAGAATTAAACTAAACCGAGCATGAAGCCATTTTGGGTTGGGAATGCGACCGTGGTTGGTCTCAAACCCACAAACTTTCGATTGTAAGGCCGAGTACCGAACCACTATATTACATAGATCCTATAATTGAATTTGAAATTATATATTCCCGTCAGAGTTGTTACAAAATAATTATTATATTTTTTTTCTATCAGATGTTTGAAGGAAAAAAATAAAAACCAGATTTATAATTGTCTTGTGAAATTAATACCTACCAAATATTGAAGGAGGTAGTACAGGGCTATAATCAGCCTTTTACATTTTGTCTTCTTGAAGCTAGTGCGAGTCTTTGGCGTATGGAGTGGTGTGGGTTAGATCAATAGATTTTTGCTAGCCGAGGCAAGTATAGATGCCAGTAGGGCAATGCCCTGATTTGTCCCGTACTTGTTACGAGCTTGAGGCAGTAGGTACCTATTTTTTTGAACATTTAAGTTCGGAAGCAAAAAAAATTTACTAGTTTCACACTTTGTAACAACAAGAGAAGGGCATTGAAAATGAATAAAAATTTAAAAAAACTAGAGTAGCAAATCTCGCTTGAAAAGTGAGTTTCGAGAAAAAGAATTATGGATTTTGGTGGTCACATTAATTGTCTGTAAGTTTATATGCATTAATGGTATGCTATGATTGTACGAAATATGTCAGCTGATGACGGAATATTATATAACATGAAATTTAAAAGCATTATTTCTTGAAAAAATGAAAAATGAATTAAATTGATAAAGTCTGGTAAATAATCACATAATTTCAAATAAATTAAAAGGAATATAATAACGTTGTGAAATAAAAAAGAAGAAAACACCAAAATGTAGTTAATTTTTGTAAAAAGAGAAGTTGGTGCAAATTAGAAAAAAAAAGTTTACCGAAAGTACCACCCGGTTGATCAGCACCAAAATTGGTAGCATGCTACAATAAATTATAATAAATATTCATTTCAAATTTCGCACATACGGCTCCAAAATTCGGTACTAAAAGTACCATTTGGCCGATTCACATTAAAATTGATAGCGTGCTACAATGAATTAAAATAAATATTCCGAATTTTGTGATTATTGGTGCAAAATTGAATATTTTATAGCTAAAATAAAAACAAAAATGGTGGTACGGGAAGTATCTGGCCTACCCGCACCAAAAACAATGAATCTGATCCTTGGCCTAGTACAAATATTTGTACAAATTTCGTGATTATCAGACAGAAATTGTAATTTGTGCCATAGGAACTAGAAATTGACTTAATCTATATTTGTAATATATATATTTGAATTTAAGTTATCAGTGCCAAAATTTTCTTGAGGTCATGAAATGAAAAACATTGCCACCACCAACCCTGGAGGCTTATACCGCACCAAGCGTAATAAGTAGATTTTTTAAAGAAAATCTACTTAAAAATTAAGAGTTGTTCATTTTTCATTTTCGTATTTATTCCATAAACAACGAAACAACGTTACACCTCCACTTTATTTTTCATTGCTATTTTCTCCTACTTTTTTACCATCTTTGTCTACCCCTTCTCATATAATTCATGCATAAAACATTGATAAAAAGTGGGTAGGTGATACTTTTTTACAACTTGAGAAGCATTTTCAATACTAAAAACCACACAATATATCATTCTTATTTCGTTGAATTCTTACAAGCCAATGTGAAAATTAAATTAACAATATATATATAATTATAAGAATCACTCGCCTAATGGTACTAGATGAGGAAGAAAATATGGTTATTATTGATCAAAAATAATGATTTTTTCAATCGTGGAATAGCACTCCGAATTGCAATTTGAAACCAGATATGTATACTCGGAGCAGATACTTGGTTGAAGATGTGAGATACACTCAAATATTTAAAGCTTCAAACAGAGTATCTTTTGATTAATTACGTATGTAGTCTAGGCAGATCATAGTTCATTTTCTATTCTGAAAGTAAAACACTTTCCCCAAGAGGGCAGACAGGTTGCTCTGACTGGTAACTGACAATGAGAGTTCAGTTTCATGAATATCACAATCATTAAAATTATGACCCCAATCTTTACTTAATATGAGAAATTGTATTTCAACGACTTTAAAAACTTGTTGACAAGTCACTAGTTTCAACTTTCAAGTAGGTATTCAAAGTTTTGGCGTAGATTAGGTATTAAATATAATAGAAGACACTCATGAAACAAAAAATGGCACCACTTTGAGACGAAATATCGCCATTCCTGAGGAACGGTACAATTTTTAGTCTCATTTTAAACTACGAAATTCATGTTTGTTGTGGTATCTGAATTATTAATTGCGTTTATTCGTTCATTTAGTTCAGTTATTTAAAGAAAATAAAATTCTTACCATTGTTAATGAGCCCGAATGCTTGCGAACAAATTTCAATTTGGTGCTGTAAGAATGGAGCCAACAAATTTAAAAGTGGTGCCATTTTTCGTAATAGCGTTGATATGAGTTTACCTTCTCTATTCTATTTAATACTCTGTACAATGTGTATAGCTCAATCTTCGAACATTTGTACTGGATGCTCAGGTAACCGAAAATTCGTGCCAACATCTCATGTGCAGTAAACCGATGTCTATCTGACGGCTTAGAATCATGGCACATTTTGTTAACATTGGTGAGGTAGGGCTGCTGGGTATCCAGTACCAGTACTTAATTGTCGAAGGGCGCAGTGGTATTTTTTTAAGCGTTTTTTTATTATTGTTATTTTAAAATGGGGTCTTTCGTGATAAAATTTTTTTTAATTCTTTTTAGTTCTTCGTTTCTTCGTACATTAACATCGGCAATTTTGCTCATGAAAGTGACAGTTTTTCGAAGATAACTAAATATCTATTCCATCGAACTTAAGAAAAATTAGAAGTGACTTGGGACGACAATGACCCTCTAATCTCTATCATCTGAAGAACGGTCATCTCAAAATCGGTCCAGTAGTTCTCCAGGAATTTTCGGACAAACCTACGCATGCATTAAAAAATAAAAACGATTTGATCAAAATTGGTTAGAAATTCACATATATATATATATATATATATATATATATATATGAATATGTACAGAATTAAACACAGCTGCCGATATTTGCATGTACGTAAACCGTACTACACTAATTGTAATTAAGTAATTACTATGCCTAGTATACTTCATTCCGCATTTTTTTCTTTATTTATTTTATTATTCGTCCTCGGCATTTCGTCATGGTCATGCTTAGTCATGTTTATTCTTATCAGTAAACAGTCTAGCCCCGTCTAAATGTAAGCTATTTTGGCGGGAAATGTAGTTATTACTGAGGGATTACTTATTACTTATTGGTATTATCAAAAATCCGACCGTTCGTGATCTATTTTTCTGTCAATTTCAATTATTTTCATTTTGTTAACGGAAAACTCGATTATATTATTTATAGACTTACGTTAATAGTAATGGTAGATGAGTGCCAAATAATAATTTATGATCATTGAATTTTTAAAGAACAATCATGCCGGAAATAGAAATTCGTAATGTCACCATCGATTTCCCTTATGAACCATATGAAATCCAAAAAGACTACATGGAAAAAGTAATCGAATGTTTACAGAAAGTAAGTACTTCTTTCTTTTTTTTAATTTTACGCTTATGTTAAATAATTAATCCTACAATGAAATATTAATTTTCTTTTATAGAAAACTAATGGAGTATTGGAATCACCGACCGGAACCGGTAAAACGCTCAGTTTACTATGTTCCTCTCTCGCCTGGTTATGTGCTCATAGAGCTGCTTCTCAACTCGGGGCTCTGTCTGAAAGAATTAAGGATGACAAGTTGCTGTCTACTTTGGACAGTAAATTGCGGCAACAATCTGGAGGAGTATCAAATACATGGAGTGAGTTTTCCATCGACTAGCGTTACGGTGTGTTGAATGATTTTAAGTTTCCGCCGTTGTTCGTAGATGAAATTACTTTCCACGCTCCAAAAGTCGTGTATGCTTCAAGAACACATTCTCAACTGAACCAAGTTATGCTAGAACTCAAGAAAACGGCTTACCGGCATGTGAAAGTTGGAATCCTCGGTTCTCGAGACCAACTTTGCATTCATCCTAAAGTTTCAAAAGAACCAACAACAACTGCAAAGGTAATAATTCTATTTCTTTTACCTACAGTTTTCCTTTAATTTTTAACGATTGCTACTTGATTAAAATTCAGGTTCATATGTGCAAAACGCTGACATCATCTCGCTCTTGTCCTTACTATAACAATGTTGATACGAAAGTACAGAATCCTGTATTTCAAGAAGACAGACTAATTGATATCGAGGATTTGATCAAGAAAGGAAAACAAACACAGTGCTGTCCTTATTACGCCTCACGAGAGTTACAAAATGATGCTAACATTTTATTTACACCCTACAATTATTTACTCGACTCAAAAACCAGAAAAGCTCAAGATATGAAATTACATGTAAAGTATTATCAATTTTGTTATTTTTCCTGAATTAATGTAATCAATTGGTGTATTTTTATTTTATTTTATTTTTATTTTTATAGAGCGATGTTATCATTTTGGATGAAGCTCACAACGTTGAAAAAGTTTGTGAAGAATCATCATCATCTCATATTAGCAGTACGAACATTGCTGTTTGCATTACTGAAATCACCTCGGTAGTCATTCATTACATTATTTACCTTTTTTTTTTTTTATAAATGAAGAATTCTCAGATCATTTATACATTTAGGTTATGAAATTATTCCACAGTGAAGTTGAGCAAATTGCCTTTATCGATACAAACTTACCAAAAGATTTTACCGCTGAAGAATTAGTTTTGTTGAAGACAATCTTCATAATTATCGAAAAAACTATCGATGAAATCGAATTGCCAGATAAAAAATCAAAAACATTCGCGGGATCTTATATTTTTGATATTTTGAAGAAAGCAGAAGTAGGTGTATATTCCAACCCTTCATTTGAATTTCTTGCCTATCGATTATTTATTGCTTAGTTTGTAGATAACTCCAGGAACCATGCATTCTCTATTGGAAACGTTGAATAAAGTCTGCCAGTTTCTCTTAACAGTGAACGATTCTCAAATGCATCAGAAAGGAACCGGCCTTTCTAAATTCTCCGATTTTTTAGAAATAGTTTTCCACAGTTTGGGGCCTCAATATTCAACGGAAAATACAGATTTGAATTTTAAGGTTGGTTTCTCTTCATCTTAATTGGTAGCGTAATCTTTCTTGTCGATTGTCTTTTCATGTTGCTCATCTGGTTTTCAATTACTGTATTCACTTTCAAAAATTATTCGTTTGTCTTTCAACAGCTGCATGTTGAAATTGAAGTCGTTAGGACAACGAAGGGAAATTCATGGAGCACATCCAGTACAGCTGAAGCTGGCGGAAAAGTTTTAAATTTTTGGTGTTTTAATCCCGGATTCGGGTAATAATTATGAAGATTATGTTTTTTGGGCTCCACTGTCCCACAATTCATTCCAACTAATTATCCGAATGTTTTCAGAATGCGAACACTTCTTGAACAAGGAGTTCATAGTATCATTCTCACTAGTGGTACATTGTCCCCTCTTGCGGCTACTATTTCTGAAAT
The DNA here is from genome assembly GCA_011428145.1 of Ericerus pela. Lineage (NCBI taxonomy): Eukaryota > Metazoa > Arthropoda > Insecta > Hemiptera > Coccidae > Ericerus > Ericerus pela. Next base: position 84,602 of record WOFM01000817.1, read on the forward strand.
CGGAATTCCTGTTGGCGTTCAGCTTAGTAACCAGCACATTATTAAACCCAATCAGGTTTATATATTTAAAAAAATAGATTATGTTGATCCTTCTTACCCAGTTTCCTTGTGAACGGAGTATTAGAATTGATTTTTGTTTTTTTTCCTGATTATTTAAAATGTCGGTTTTCCAGATTTCTGCTGTTGTCGTTGATAAAGGACCTGCAAGTTCGGAACTTAAATGTGTGTATACTAACAGGTAAACTTCTTTTCATTTTTAATTTTAATCGACTTCCAAAAAGTATGAAGTTATCAATTAGATCTGTACATTTTTTTTTTTTTTTTTAATGTACGAGTATATACGTTTGTTAATAATTTTTTTCAAAAAATAGAACTGATTTAAAAAATAAAAAAATAGAAATGTGTTAAAAAGAGAAAAATAATGATTCTTTCAAAATTTGATCTAGGAACTGGAATTATTGAAGTCGACGATATTAATGTAAAAGCCTACGTGATAAAGGAAAAACGTGCTAACTACAATAATTCCAGTACGATCTTGCTGGACAAATTTCAAAAATATTATTTTTCAGTTTTTAACTTTTTTTAGTCGGTTTAATTCGAAATAACATTAATTTAGCGTGATGCTTTTTCATTTCATTATAAATCCAATAGATCTTGTTGGAGAAATTTTAAAATGGTTATTTTTCTCTTTTCATTGTTTTACTCCGAAGATTTTTTTTATCCTCTTTTCTGAGTAGACTTTGAAAAATACCACTGTTAAACTTTTTGAGATCTTAGCCCATGAAATGGTGAAATTCGTGATTTGAAATATAGGCATTATAAAACATGAAAACCTCCTTTCATTTAGTATTAGATATACAGTATCCCTGTCTCACCATTGTTAACAAAACATACAGTGATTACGGAACACGTGAGTGGGCACAGTTTTACTGCATATGTGTAATAGGTCTTTTTTCGTCTGTTTTCGAAGCCGTAACAGGTTCACTATTCACAAACAGAATGAAAACACGCAGGAAGACCTACTGCACATGTGCAGTAAACCTATGTCCTCTCAGATGTTGACATAGATTTTCGTGTTTACCAGGGTATTCAGAACTGAATGATCAAAGATGAAAACCATGTCAATATGAATAATTTATTATTCGAATTCGTGGTTTATTTATCTTTTTGAAAGATTCAAAATCTTGATAAAAAATCGCGCAGTTCCTCAAAAACTAGTTTTCCATTGTATCTCACCGAACTTAATGCTGAGAATGAGTTTAATAAGCAGATAAAGAAATTGTATCGCAAAACGATATTTTGGTTCATATAAATTTTATTAGTGACCATTTTTATGAGAACTAATTTTCATATACTTAGTATTTTATTTTTTTTGGCATTTAGCATGTCATATTATGAAAATCTTGCTGAAACTTATGGGAAGAATTTCGGGTGTTCACTATTGATGTACATTTTTTCTTTTTTTTATATTCTTTTCTGCTTAATTTAAACCGGAATCTTTTTAAATAGACTGAGTTCTATACAGCAACTCATGCTAAGCCATTGCCGGAATAAAGAGAAAAAACTACTTTTTTCAGAACTAATGAAAAATACCTGATGGATCTCGGTCAAACATGTCTCAACTTTTATCGTACCATACCTGGCGGTGTTTTAGTATTCTTCCCTTCGTATCCATTTCTCAAATCATGTATGGAATTCTGGCAGGAAAATGGCACATGGAATCGAATGGCATCTATTAAAGTAGAATTTCTTATCTCTTATCAGTAACTGTACCGCTTTTCATTATTTTAAATATAATCAATTTTCAAACAGAGCATATTCGTGGAACCTCAAAATAAAGAAGAACTAAAATCGATGATGGAGGAGTATTATAAAATGGTGAACGAACGAGGAGCTAGTTTGCTGGCTGTGTGTCGTGGTAAAGTATCAGAAGGATTGGATTTCGCCGATGCGAGAGCTAGAGCAGTTATCGTCATCGGATTACCGTACCCTCCATTTAAGGATCCTAAAGTTGTTCTGAAACGAGAATACCTCGATAACGGCAAGAGAAAAAATTTATCGGTAAAAATTGATTCCGATCGATACAGTAATACTTTCTATCTAATTCTAGACAGTTTCGTTTTTTTAGACTCTGGATGGTAATGAATGGTATCAGTTGGAAGCTATGCGAGCGGTTAATCAAGCCATCGGTCGTGTCATCAGACATGGAAATGATCATGGCGCAATAATATTTTGTGATTGCCGATTTTCGTATCCAAGCAACATTAAATCATTGTCTCAATGGTTGCAATGTCATATAAAACCGAAATTACATTTTGGTCAAGCTTTGAAGATTGTTAATAGTTTTTTCAGAACGTGGAAAGACGTCGCGGTAACAGCTGGTTTTCATTAAATTTAATTATTCTTATTTTGTAATTTTGCCTTGAATTTTTTTTTAAATTTTTTTCTTCTAGCCTCATGCCTACTTGCCTGATACAGGTTGTCCTTCAATAAGTTACCAAAGTAATCATGTCAGGCTAGCTCAGAAATTAGCGCCAGCTGTTGCATCAACTTCGAATACGATTGACTATAAAAAATTTTATGAAAATTCTATCCCCAGCACTAGTAAAATGTGTGATCCACTGTTACCAAATGTGAAAAGAAAAAGCTTCTTAGAGGATCTAGAAGATAGTGCCAGTTTCAAAACGGTAAAGTACTTAAAATTCAGATTTATTTACCTTTACTTTTGCATATTTATTCATTATTAAATAATAAATAATTAAAGATTGACGACGAAAATTCAAAACCGGCTGTGACTCCGTTACTTGCAGAGAAACGAGAGGAAGTCGCTATTTCGCTGCAACAAAGTGTAAAAAAGCGAAAATTACATGTGATTCCTGCTAAATTTGACTCGACTGCTCAAGAGACGTTCAGTATTTTGAAATTCACCGAGAAAGTGAGATTTGTGGAATAAAACATGTGTTAAGATTATATGAATGAGTATTTTTTGTAACTTGTAATAACGTGTGTTTAGCTGCAGAAGAATTTGACAAAAGATCAGATGAGTGAATTCAAAGTAGCTACTAGCCAGTATCGCAGTACGAATGATTGTGAAAATTTTATTCTAGCTATGTCGATGTTGTTTTTACCCGGTGGGAATAGTCATTTACATTCTTTATACAAAGGTTAGTAGTTTTATGTTTCAGCTATTTACAGTTTATTTCACTTTGAATTCATTTGGCTCTGGCGTTAAGGACATTTTGTTCAGCGTCTGAAGGCCATTTGATGCTATTATGTGGAGAGAGGAAGGTTCAATGGGCTCCGAATTTGAATTATTTGATCACCTGTGGTTGCACTCCGCTAGTTAAGATTTTGTTCATAACAGCAATTATCTTGAATTAATGACTTTACGATTGTGGGCCCAGCATCTAGCTCCTGCGTAAAATAACTCCCTAAGAAAGCCAAGTTTGAATTTGGCTCTTAGATAAGTTTTTTGATTTTGGACGAAGTGGAATGAATAATTTTTAACTTGTACCCACGTAACGTGAGGAAAAAAAAAACTATAAACATTGGAAAATTCTATAGAAGTGAATAATCAAAGAACGTTTTTTGGTTGATCCGATGGCGTCTTATCAAACAGATATGGCATTGAATTTCTTTTATTTATTTTTCTGTTGAGAAGTGAGAGCTAGGAAGAAATCAAAAACCAAAAAATTAGTCATTGAGGACTTTTTATTTTTACGTGTTCGTTTTACAAAAATACCATCTCATAAATGAGTTTTACACAAATATTAAATTTTTAACAAAAATTTTTGTAACTTCAATTTTAACTCTTCATTTTTGAAACATTATTCTAAGAATTCAGGATTTTTTTTGGTTATGATTCGGAAGAATTTTATCCTTTGTAACATAAAATGCGTTTAAAATGAGTACAAAATTTTCATACGGGATGCTGCTTTAGTTTTTAGGGAGAAAAACGAAATTCATTGACTAAAAAGCTGAAAAAATTATCCAAGGTGTTTACTGATGTATAAAATTTCAATTCAGTATCGAGATTATCGTATTTCGATTAAAAGTTTTTTTGGTTGCGGTAGGAAAATTTCAATTTTAGTTAAGTTCTGTGTATGCACAAAGGGTTACAGAATGTTATCGAATTAAACCGAATTTGTGTCAATATTTTAAAGGTACTAAGAATTTTAGATGAACCCAACAATGGAAGAAGAAATATATTTTTATGCGGTAATTAAGAATTAATAGTATTGACGTTTAAGGTTGAAAATGAAATTTTAATCGTATAAAGCAAAGGTGGATAGGGGAAGAATTACTGAAATAATTTTCATTTTTTCCTTTAACGAAATTCAAAGAGTTTGAAAATGAAAAAACTTTAAGGGATTTTTCCGCCATTATAATTTTATTATAATATAGTAATGTGATAAAAGGCTTCAATTTTCATTAGTAATTGTGTACAATGACCAATCAAAGTTTGAAATTATACGAATTCATCTTTGAATAAAGTGCCCATTTTATCCCTTAACACTTAAGCTAATGTCCCACAAGCAGTAGTATGTTGTGAGCAGTAAAATGTTCGGCAGTAATAAATAGATTATGTAACACATTTTTCGCAATAAAAAATACTGTGCTGCTGACATTGGTAATATGAAACTACTGGTCGAATCTCACTCTGCAGCAGAGCAGTAATGGAATGTTTTAATATGAAGTATTCACGCCAATATCTAAGAGTAATTATTTGTTGTTTTTTTTATGTGTATATATATATATATATAGTTAATGCTATAGAAAGTAAACAGAAATAACAGTGGCGTACCCAGGAAGGGGGGTACTTGGGGTTAGGACCCCAAAAAAAAAAAGTCAATTTATCTCAAATTTTTTATTTTGGGATTATTATTAATTTTTAATTGATTTTCATATTATTTGTTAATTTTTCATCTATGTTCTCAAATTCCATCGATTTTAGAACTATTTATGGTCAATTAATGTCTCGCAACAGTACGAAATTTATGAAAAGTTCAATTACTTTTCTGAAATATCCCTTCTCCCAATTACAAATTCTTCGTACGTCACTTAGAAGTAATGAAATTAGTACATTAACTGACCAAGACACTTTTTGTAAAATACCTAACAAAATACTGTCTAGGAAATACGGCTCGGGTGACGTTGGCCCAATACAAAGTCAGCAAAGATCACATTTTGCTTCTTTTAACTCTAATTCGTTAGGCATTCTCCGAAGCTGAATCTCTCCATTTTTTTCACAATATTTTCTCGTAGTTTCTACCATATCTTCAAACCCCATTATTCCATCGTAAATGATCTTTTAATAGCATTGTTTTTCTCAATTCGTGATATTCATTAAAAAGCATTATTTTAATGTTTCATTTTTTTCCGTTTTTTTCCCTCTCAACTAGATGTCTCGCATTTATTAAAAACTGAAGAGCATAGAGAGCAATTCTGGAAGTACTACGACAAGAATATCAACAAGTATAAGTAATTTGGTATTTCCCAAAAAAATATTATAGAACGAAAATACTGCTGTGTTATTAAGTTTTAATAAATTATAATTAATTTCTTATACGTAATTTAAAATCATTTAGTTAAATTTTTCGACGATGCAATTTTTTTTTCTTCTCGTTTCTGTGTTTTTATTTTCATTAGAAAACGAGCGAATACGATAAAAATGTTGGGTTAATTGGGTTAGAATGTAGACAGACGAGGAATTAGTACTTTGAAGTGTAACAAACGGTCGGAGTTCTCTCGATTATGTCTTGGTTACCCGACCAGAAGAAAAACGTGTTATATAATATGTTAAATTGCTGACTCGTTACATGAGTTCTTCTAACGTATCAATATAATACTCGCCGTATACCGCTCGGTTATGCGACACAATCTGCAAGAGTTTTCGAGCAACTCATAAAATTTCCGGTTGAATGGAAGTGAGTCCAGGAGGAATTTGTAGCCTAGCTGGTTGATCTGTGTTGACAGTCTCGCGAAAAAATTCGTACATTCGTTTCTCTGTTAAACATTATCGGTGGTTATTCATTATTTTGTAATCTAATCACGCATTACCTTGACTACGCGGAAAGACACTTACGAACTGTTGCCTTGATTCTGTGCTCTGGTTGGAAGACGTCCACTATTTGCATTACCAGTTGTTGTCTGTTCTCTTCGGTCAGTGGTTGGAAGCCATGTTTAGTGAGGAAATCGTTGCTTTCTTTCACGATTTCCTCTCCAACATTTGTTAATGCTGTTTTAAAATCGCTATGATTGAAATCAAATATAAAATTTCTGGTCCCACTGCATTCAGTATCAAGAGAGTAGATAGCTCCGTCATAAGGAGAGAGGGTTCACATATTCTCAGTAGTATCTTCTGACACCTCTCTCCAAAAAATCATCAAAAACTGACAAAAGTACTATTTTTAGATTTTAAGCCTTTTTTTTGTTTAGAGTAAGGGGTGTCCAAACCCCGAAAACCTTCTCTCATGTACGCTCTCGTTCAGAATGAATATTATTGTTGTAGTTGTTAAAACCTACCCGTCGTTGGTACTTTCTAGTGTAAGTAGAGTAATGTGTTCTTTCAACTGATTCCTGAATTCAGATATATCTCGTAAGGCAGAACCAACATTGGACAAAGTAACAAGTATCACCGTTGCTATGATACTCAAACGATCACAATCTTTCTGTAGTTCTTTGAATTTTTCAATATCTGGTATCAGTGTCTGCACAAAACCAAACGCATTTGATGAGGGGTCAATTGAGTGTATCAAGTGGAAAAAAAAAAGTTTACTTCTGGATAGGACTTGCATGTAAGACGAAGAAGTTCAATGAATGCATTACTCAGGACGTCTGATTTACTCTCATTTGGCTTCTCAAAGTTTATATTTCTCTCCAACCATTCTCAAGTCTTACGGAAACTGTCTGAAAAAGAAATGCAAAAACGAATGATAGAATATTATTAAAAATACACGCATGCTGATTACAGCGTTGTTAGGAAGTAAAATGCACCTCCAAGTACTTGAGGCGCTGCTACTAAGATCACATGGAGAAAAACATTCAATTGAATTACAAATACTACTGTTCGAAAGGAAGCTCATGTAAAGATTATCTTTCTCTTCTTGGAATTTTTATCAAACCTAAACTGATACCTTTAATCAACTGGTTAAGGAAAAATACAAATTAAGTTTTTTTTTGTTTTTTTTTTAATATAATTTGTCGTTTATAACTTGATATTCCATTTACTTTTCAAGTGAATCAGTTAACTGTGGAAACAAATCGTTTGTCTCTTAAATTTATCACCATGTAGCATCAATTCTAGGTTAAAAATGTTAGTTTGTTAGCTTCTCAAAATCTTGGAATATTTTAAATCAGTTTTTTGTTTCATTTTTCCGGATGGATGAAGGCAAAATTGGAACAAATAAAACATTTCCGAACCGGTGAATATTTCATAATGAAAGTAAATTGCTCTAATGTAAGTAATGACAACTAGTCATACTTTTCATTTTATTTTTTCTATTCGATATTCATATGCCACGTTTGAACATCAATTTTTTAATTTATTAATTTATTTAAGCCAGTCCAAACGAAATTTCAAAAACGCCTATTTAAAGCTAAATTAAAAGAATGGGCGAAAGGTTGATAAGCGTCGTAGGCGGAACAAACTCAAACGTGAATGAAAAAACCTACCCATCGACTCGTTCTTCAATACCTGGTTGTGTTTCTAAGAGTTGCTTGAAATGTTTTTTCTCGTATTCCACCGTACATGCCACGATATCCGGTTTTATAACACCTACGGAGAAATTCGCCATGTCAAGGGTCATAAGTTCCAAAGTCTAGAACGTATGAATCATAAAGCCGAGTGGTTGTCAAACATTGAGAAATCGTTAATTGCATTGAATTGTCCGATTTACCTCCATTATGCCCCAGAAAATAGGAACGATGTCGGTCATACTGGCTAACTTTTTAATTTCATCATCTCAAATCGGAGCACAGATCTTCCCCATCACAGATATTACGAAATCAGCGTACACCTGAGAAGTACTACAATCAATAATTTTATACTTTCCGTTTCAGTATATTTGTTCTGTTAAAACGAGAAAACGAACCTTGAAGTTAAGAGTACCGTGCTCTGCCTGTTGCTTTATCAGCTCGGCGTCCAGAAATTCGTTGATTTCTTGCTTCAGTTTTGTGTGTCACGGAAGTAACAGGGACATTAAAGCCTGTGGGCGTTAAAATCGATGCTATTTGAGTTCTACTATTTCAACTAAAATATATTGAACTCAAATACTCACTATCTTGATATCAGTTAAAAGAGACAGCGCTTGATCAAAGTTTGGTGGCGTCTGAGATTTTCTGTCAAAAGATCCCAAAATGCTTGATGCACAACGTCTTTCACTTGTCTACCCAAACTGAAAAGGAAGTTATTTAGTCATCAAATGTTGTGAAAGCTAATGTACAATCGAAATAAACGAAAATTACCTATTTTCTCGGAACTGCAGTTTCTCCAATTTGAAATCACTATTGATGGCGATTTCGTGGGCGATAGCCATATTTGTAATTCCTTTGGTTGCTCCCATGACCTCTTCCAACAGCACGAAGCATGGAGGTGAAGCTCCATCAATGCCAGGAATTGGGGAATACGGAGTATCACTGCTTGTGCTCGTGGTTCGTTGCCTAGAATGTAAAACTTCAACCTTAAATATTTACGACTAGAGGTAATCAGTTATATTCTGCGCTTACTAACGAGAGATTTATAATCGGTTTGATTTTATGAAATTTTTTGTGAGGAATCTTACCTTTTGCCAGCTTGTTCTTCTGTGCTTTCGCTGATTTGTTGTGCCCGATCTAAAATTTCTTTATCTTTCTAGTTTTCCGAAGAGTCCATTTTTGACGTCAAATTTTGTTCTGTGACTCTGCTTCTTTAAATTATGAAAAGAATTACCGCAAAATTCTACACGACTACGAGGAAGCACGGAGGAATGAGACGCGGAAATGTACGAGTTTACCCCTATATGGAAATGTTATTGCAATTTTCACATAATGATTAATTGACTAATCACCTTTGTTTACTAACAAAAAATTCAGTGTTACCGTTTTCATGCACGTAAGTAGTTACGGAAAAAATTTGATTTGTACAAAATCAAAGTCATATTTGAAGTGAGGTTGAAATCCAAGGAAAGGAACAAGTTAGTTAGAGATACTTTAATGTAATGATTGAAGATACAAATTACAAGTTTGAGGAAGATGAACGATCTCCCTCCATTACGAGATTACAGTTTGAGTGGGAAATGAGTTTCAGCGTTCTCGAGTGAACGAATGAAAAAAGTCGTGTTTGTTCGCACAACCTGAATAGTGTTAGTTTATGTTATCGAAAGTAGTTGTGCTAAGTGTTAGGAAGTGAGTGCAGGTGGAGTGTAGAACAACACCCCCCCACAATCCAACGAAACGAGAGAACATGATTTATCGCGAGAACAAAAATTTTGAATTACAATATTATTACACAATTATGTTCATTTCCCAAACAAAAATAAATAAAACAAATTATATAAAATTAAATTAATAATGAATAATGACTAGATTACAACATATATTTTGATGTATCTTCGAAACTATTTATCGACATATTATATTACGTTAACGGATTTCGATTCGGATATTTTTCGATCTTTCATGTTGTTTGAGAAAAATTTTGTTCAATTTTGTTTAGTACTTGTTGAATAAGGATGTTCTGAAATGTGATAAACTAATATCAACTAAACGTGTGAAATCATGTCGATGATTTGTATTCAAATCTCTGTTCATTCAAAAGCTGAATTTGCAGAGATGATAATGAATACCTACACAAAAATAAATTTTGTTTCAACAAGTATTTTTTGGCCTAAAGAATATAGTATATTATTAATTTTGTTTGAACATGTGATTTTTCTTTTCTCAAACATTATATTTTTCATGTACTATATTACAAAAAGCGAGATTATTGTATTCAGTGATTTGTGACATGACATATTATTAACTTTGAATATTTGTATTTCTTCCCCTTTTAAAATAAACGATTTCCCCATATAATTATTATGGATTTGATGAATTTTATTGTGAGAGATTTGATGTTGTTAATATTTTGTCGACTAGGTTTCTAAATTTTTGTTTGTCGAGACTTTTTGTTAGCATATCTGCTAATTGTGAATTTGTACCTACAGTTTTGAATTCATTTCTTTATCTTCTACCGATTGTGTAATGGCATAACATTTTATCATTAAGGCTTTTGCTTGTTTTTGAGCTCCTCCCAACATTATTCTGAGGGCTGATATATTGTCTTCAAATATTCTTACGGGGTCATTTTCTTCAAATATTTCTTTTTGTAAAAGGAATGTAACTTGTATATCGTCTAAAGCATCAAATACAGCAATAATTTCAGCAGCAGTTGAGCTTGTAGCTACGATTGTCTGTCTTCTTACATTCCAATTAATTAGATCCCCATTTAAATATATTAAAAATCCTGATATAGATTTTCCTAAATTTAAATTCGATATTTTTATTTCGTGATCTTTAACATCTGGGGCATAAGATGCATCAACGAAAGAGTGTATGCCTTTACTATTCGATGTGAATTTAATTCAGAATTCTTTTGTCGTGTTTACATATTTGAATATTCGTCTCACATGATTTTTTAATTTTGAATTTGATTTCGTTTGGAACCTCGAGAAAAAATTTGCTGCAAAAGAAATATCTGGTCTTGTTATTCTAACCAGATATAATAGGGCTCCAATCATTGAACGATATTCTGTATTATCTGTGCAATTTTCATCTTCTTCAATTTTTAAAGATGTTTCAATTGGGGTATTTATGAAGTTTGATTCATTTTGATTATATTTTTTTTTAATTTTTTCTATATATCGTGATTGTATTAAAGTTATGGTATTTTCTTTTCTATCTCTGATGATCTCGAATCCTAAATAAAATCTCGGGTTATCAATTATTTTCATGGTAAATCTTTTTTGAAAAGAATCGTTTAAATTTTTTATCCATTCGGGGGTATTTGACGCTATTAATATGTCGTCAACGTATGTAATCATAAAAATTATTTTTTCGTTTGATTTTTTAAAGTATAAACATTTATCCCTTTTGGATCTTTCAAAGTTATTTTTTAAAATATATTCATTTATTAAATTGTACCATGATTTAGACGATGTTTTTAGGCCATAAATAGATTTTTTAAGTCTTAATAATTTGTTGCTTTCCATTAATAAACCTTCCGGGGGCTTTAAGTATATAGGAACTATTGCAGGGGAATTCAGATACGCCATTTTTACATCATATTGAACCATTTCTAAGTCATATTTATTGACTAATGATAGGAACCATCTTACTAACCAAATTGGAATAACAGGGGCGAATACTTGTCTTAACTCATATTCAGTTCTATCCTTGAAACCCCTAGCGACTAATCTTGCTTTTGGTTGGTGATATCCTTCATCATTTGATTTTTTTTACAAAGACCCATCTTGTATCTATCGTTTTTAAAGATTTATCGTAATCTACTTCTTCCCACACGTCCATTTCCCCCAATGAAATAAATTCATCTTCAATAGCTTTCATCCATTCCCTTCTAAATGGATCATTTTTAACATCCTTATAGCATGTTGGTATACAGTCTTCGATCCACCTATTATCTATAGTTTTTGTAATGTTAAAAGTATTTATGTTGACTAAATTTTTTACAAAATTTGCTGGTTTAAGTACCAGTTCTTGTGCACAATTTTTAAATTTGATATATTTTTATTTTCGTCAAACTTGGCATCACAAGATATATTGAATTTATTTGAAAAGGGGTCTCTAATGCAATATCCCGTAGTAGTATATCCCATGAGTATACCCTTTTCTCCCCTTAGTGCAAATTTTGGGTCTATTCTTTGTTCATTTTTATTTTTAGATTTAGTTGCACTTTGTTGTCGAACTTCTAATGGAATATGCCTGTAAACTAATGATCCAAAAATTTTTAAATTATCCAAATTGGGTTTTTTACCAAAAAAAATTTCGTATGGAGTTTTGTACTCTGAATTTACTCTTGTTGGTCATTAGTTTATTAAATATGCAGCTGTAGCTATTGCATGTGCCCAATATTTAATATCCAGATAACGATCAATTAGTAAACTTCTTACTCTTTTTTTATCAAAGTTTGATTTTGACGTTCAGCAATTCCATTTAATTCCGGCGAGTAAGGAACTACATTTTCAATTTGTACTCCATTTTCTTCACAAAATTTAACCAATTTTTGATCAGTGTATTCCTTTGCATTACCACATCTTATTTGACTTATGGGTGTTTCAGGGAATTTGTTTTTCATCGATTGAAAAATATTTTTGAATTCGGCAAATACTTGACTTTTATTTGATATTGGTATCACGAAGGTGTATTTGCTATAGTTGTCAATGAATGTTAATATATATTTTTGATTGGCTATTGTGGGTGTGAATGGTCCTAGGATATCAGATGATATAATTTCCAGTCTCCTTTGGGGTTTATTTCTAACATTATTATGACCTAGACGTTGGCTATTAGCTATTTTACAGATTTCACAATTGATGAAATCATCATCTTTAAAATTAATTGTTTTTGGAATTCCAACTGTAACTTTATGTAAATATCTCATGTATTTTCCGTTTAAATGACCTAATCGTCTATGCCAAATCATTTTTTTATGATTATTTGTATTATTTTGGATTATTTCTAACGAATTATCTGAAATATCATTATTTTTTTTATTATTATTATTACTATTATCCTCATTATTATTATTTTCTGTTGTAATATTATTATTTTCATTATTTTCTTCTAAATTATTATTATTATTGGGTTCTTCTTCCTCTTCTTCTATTTCTAATTCGACAGAAAAGGAATCCCATTCATCGTCATCTTGATTTTGAGTGATGGGCATACATTTTTTGGTATATTTATGTAATCATAATTTACTTGAAAGACACCATCGATTTTATAAGATGTAAATAAAATGTTTCCTGTTTCTATAAAGTACGTTTGTATTTTTTCTTTTCCCTGGTCCATATGTAGAATTCCAGATTCTGTCACTTTAATTCCAGACATAATATCCAATAACAGATCCGGTACATAATGGACTTCCAATAACTCAATTGCTGTTTGAATTTTGTTTTCATTTTCTACTAATATTCTCATGTTTCCCATATGTGTAGCATATAAATACCTGTCTTTAAGTGCACACTGTAATTTTACTGGAATTTTAAATTTTGTTACATTAATTAACTTTTCTATATTTGATGTGAGATGGACTTCCGCCTCCCCATCAAGTAACATTTTTTTTTTAGGTGTATATAATTTTCATTTTTTGTATTATCTTTAATTAGTTTTTTTAAGAGCCAATCTTCATTATTGTTGTATTTTTTGACCATATATGATAATTTTATTGGTCTTTCTTCTTCTTTTTTATCTTTATTTTTTGGTTTTTCTTTATTTTGTTCTTTATTTTCTGGTTTATAATCAGGGCATTTATTTTTATAATGTCCCATTTGGTTACATATGAAACATCTTTCTTCTTTATTATTTTTCCTAGGTGACTGATCATTATTTCTATTATTATTTTGGTTTTTATTATAATTATTTTGATTATTATGATTATTATTTTCATTATTGTTTCCATTTGTATTATTATTTCGTCTATAATTATTATTTCTATTCCATCTATTGTCTTTATTATTATTATAATTCGTATTATTATTTTTAAATTTATTCCCATTATTATCAAATTTTTTGTTAGACGATTGGTATTGTAATTTAATTTGTTTATCTCTCATTTTTTGATCACCATCTTCTTTTCATATTTGTTTAAATACTTCTAGATTTTTTCTATTTTCAGGGAGGTTATCAAATTGCATTTTTGCAATGGTTTGTTCGTATCCTAATGCCAATTGAAGGTTTTCTAATTCCTCTTCTTCAGATACCTCCTTCCCTGCATCACGAACTTCTTGTACTAATATGTCCCATTTATTTAAAAAACCTCTTATATTACCACCTGGTGTAAATCGAAAAGCAGTCCATTTTGATTTTGCCATATTTGGGACTATTTTTGTTTTAGAACCGTAAGTTATATCCAATTTTTCAAAAATTTGATCCACTGTTTTACATTCCCTAATTTGTTTTGATACATTATATGTCATTTGTTCCATAATGAATGCTTTTGTACATTCTTGTTTTTTAAAGTATGCTTTAGCAGAATTCAAAGATGGTCTGTATTGTAGATTATCCATATTTTCAATATAAATTTTTAGTTCAGGGTGTGGTCCAAAAACATCCCAATATCCCAAACCCCTTATTAAAGCTATTATCATACGTTTCCAGTCCAAGTAATATTGACCATCAAATATTTTTCCACTTGGACCTTGTATCGGACGTATGGTTTCATCAGCTGGCATGACATAATGTACTTGAGGGTGTGTACTCCCAGATCCTGATCCTCCTTGAGGGGATGGGGTAGTGGTTCTCTCACTTGCCGTATTCATGCTTTCTGGAGTACTTGGTAATGTACTTAGTTCCGACAACTCAATTTTGAAAAGAAATAATAAAATTTATTTTCAAAAAAAATTAATTGCAAAAAAATTTATTTTATTTTTGAGAAAGGAAAAAAAAATTTTTATTTTTATTTAAATTATTAATTTTTTGTAATATTATTCGTATGTATTTTTGTGTTTTAAAATATGAAAAAAGAAAATAAGAGAAAAATAAAAAATATTCTAATTGAGAATATATTTCAGAAATAAACTTGAAGAAATCTTGTTTAAACTTGAATCCTTGTGATTATTTATAACAAAGGATCTATTGAAAGTTATTCTTGAATGCTATCTGTAATATTTTATTGTAATAAGTTTTCAAGTTTATGCATTAGTATTTTTAACAAAGGAATTTTGTGACATGAAATTTCACAATTAAACTTGCCCAATATGACAAAGGATTTTTTCTTTTGTGACAATAAATTGTTGAAACATGAAATTTGTTCAAATATGAAAGTATTTTACTTGTTAATATTATATTATATTATTTAATTTTTGTAATTTTACGTATTTTTAAAGAGGATTTTCTCTCAAAATTTTCAAGAAAAATTCTGAAAGATTCTATCGAGTCCATAGCTTGAATACTGAAAATATTTTTTGAAATTTCTATGAATTTTGCGACTTTGATACCTCTTTTATAATGAATTATTCCACTAACATTTACTGAGAAGGTTTCTAAAACTATTTCTCCCGAAAATGTTTTCCAGAATGGGAATTCGATTAAATTAATACTCACTTCTGTAATTTTTTCGTTTTCAAAAATATTTAATAATTTTTTATAATCTTTTTCTTTAATTTTTATTGTTCCTTCACAGTTTGATGTGCAATTAACAATTTGTTTCCAAAACCTTATCATTTGTAACCTGCTTTATTCAAACTTATTTTTAAGCTTAATCGTCCTGTGAAATTTCACTTGATTTTTACCGAACTAAAGGAGTTCTTGAAATTAAGCGTTTTGGAAATTGAAGGAAAAAAAATTCTTAAAGTGAAAAAATTTATATTCCTAATTTCGCTCAATATCCCACCAAATCACTGAATATATCCCATCATTTTCCGCAATAGTAAATGAAATATATAATTTGAAAGTATCGAAAATTACATTACCCGTAATGTGCGGAATTCCATTGAATATCTCCCAGTTGAGTTCGTGGGTAATCGGCATTTTCCCGTGAGTCAGCACTTGGATCAATCTCAGGTCGTCTTCAGAAAATTTCAATCTTGGCAGCATATGAAACAGTTAAGTCAGTAGCACTCAGTCGACGAAATTTCGATGAAGATTTTTGATAGATGATGGTGTTTGAAAATCACGATTATTGCGTTCGAAGTAACAGCGATCTCTAGCTCTGTTTGATAGGACTACACCAACTTACACCAACCTACACCAGGAGGGCGATTCCACAAATGCAGGAATGTTATGTGACTTTGTGCCAAGTTTTACTTAAATATTTGTGGAATATCCCTACCGGTGTAGGTTGGTGTAAGTTAGTGTAATCCTATCAAACAGAGCTTCTGATTTTTTGAACTTTTTTTTTTTTATGTTTCACTTTGCTGTAACAGACGATCCGGGTCCGAAGTAATCTGCAATCTCATGGCGAAAATCCTTTGATTTCACCTTACCGCAAAAAGATGATTCATTATTTTTCGGAAGATGATCAAAATGGCGTTAAATTAATTTGGCGCTAATGTGATTCAAATAAACCTCGAATAATTTTCGATGAACTTTTCGAAAAAATTAAACGAAAAAAAAATTCACTTGGGTTAACAACTCTTGAATTAAAATATACTTTGTAAAACATTAACTTTTAACGAAAGTAAAAGCTTATAGTTCCTTAAACTTTTGGATACTATAGCAAAAAATTAAATTGAAAGATTAAGTATCGCTCTGTACTAACTATTCAGGAATCGCAGCTCTGCCTACCATGAAGTGAGGTTGAAATTCAAGGAAAGGAACAAGTTAGTTAGAGATACTTTAATGCAATGATTGAAGATACAAATTACAAGTTTGAGAAAGATGAACGATCTCCCTCCATTACGAGATTACAGTTTGAGTGGGAAATGAGTTTCAGCGTTCTCGGGTAAACGAATGAAAAAAGTCGTGTTTGTTCGCACAACCCAAATAGTGTTAGTTTATGTTATCGAAAGTAGTTGCGCTAAGTGTTAGTAAGCGAGTGCAGGTGGAGTGTAGAACAACAATATTGAACTCCAACTCATTTGACTCAGCCAGTTTCTGCATTCTGTCACTCGCAGCACATACTTAGCGCTAGTGTTCCCCGTTCCTGTTGAAATTAGGATTGATTTGAACGAAAAATGTAATAAAACAAACGAGGTTTTAACTTCACCACTTTATTATGTACCGCCGTATTAGGCGTTCAGTTGAGGACAAATTTCAAATTCACAAGTGTATATTCAATTAAATAATGAGCTGCACATCATATGATTATAATCAAACTTAAGTAAATCTAGAGGTACAGGTGGTGACAATGATTAGGTACAACTAATAAGATGGGTATAATTGAGGGACATTTAATCTTCATAAAATTAACAGTTGGTAATACTGAAATGAGCGCGCAGGTTTGGCACACGGAAGTGTATATCAACAGTTCCTCGCAGTTCACATTACATCTTATGGCAATTACAGCAGATTTGTTATATTGTTTAACTTATTTAGGAAAGAATGGACGTTTGATAAAAGATAGAATAAAATAATGTAATCACGGATAAAATTTGATTAGAATGAATATAGAACGTACATTCTCGTCATTACTGTTATTAATATTCATCTTATGAAGAAGTAGTATCCCTTATTGATTTATTCCCTTCAAAACAATCAAAGTTATCAAGAGAAATTGGGTGGGAATAGAGACATCAAGGTTTGTAATTTATGTTAGCTAACTATTCTATGAAAATTTGGCTTCATTCATGCTTTTTGTTTTCAAAATATTGCTGAAATTCCGCAACTAAATTAAATTCATTTGATTTGCCTTTCTTCTCCGCAGAATCCAAGTTATTGAGATAAATTGCGAGAGAACCGTTTGTTGAAAAAATCTGAAATTTTTATGAGACATCATACCATGTTAGCTGAAGAAGCGGTGAAAATTTCAGCTTAATCACTTATTTCATTTTTGAGATATTGCAGAAATTCTGTAAACTCGTCAGCTAGATTGAATCCTTATCATTTTAATCACTCAATCTAAACAGAATTTCACTGGATCTGGATAATCAAATGTATTATTGAGCTGAAATATTGTGGAGACATCGAGATAATTATGTTAGCAATAAGGATCCAGTGAAAATTTGCTGAAAATTGTAAGTTTACCTTTCAAATAATCGCTGAAATTCTGCAAGTAGATCTTATAGTTAATTCATATCATTTGCCATTACATACTATGTAAGTTATCGGGAGGAATTGTGAGAGAACAGTGAGTTGCAGAGAGCTGAAATTTTTATGACATATTTTAGTATGTTATATCAAGATTCTCTGAAAATTTCAACTGAATCTGAATGTTAGTTGTCGCGATATTGCTGAAATTCTGTTCAGATTGAATAATTAAATTGATAAGGATTCTGTCTAGTTGAGGAGTTTGCGGAATTTCTGCAATATCTCGAATACAAAATGTGGAATTGATCTGAAATTTTCACCGATTCTTCAGATAACATTCTACAATGAGTGATAAAAATTTCAGATTTTTACAACTAACGGTTTTCTCACAATTTATCTTGATAACTTTGATTCTGAGGAGTGGAAAACCGAATGAAGTTAATTCAATTTAGTTTGCGGAATTTTGGCAATATCTCAAAAACAAAATGTCCGATTGAGCTGTAATTTTCACAGAATTTTAAGCTAATATTCTAAAATGTGTCATAAAAATTTCAGCCCTCCACAATAAACAGTTCTCTCGCGATTCTTCTCGTTCTCTTTGATTCTATGGGATTTCAATAGTAAATGATATGAACTAACACTAGGGCTCTTCTAGTTTCACACAGGCATGCTCACACAGCCATCTTGTTCCTAAGAGAAAAGTAAACAAAACAGAAACAACATATGATAATGCTAATTTTATTCAGATTGATTTAAGTTAAAAAAAAATTATATTGTGAATTTGTGAATTTTTTCGATTATTTTATAATGGGTGGATGCGCTACCATGAATTGTACCAATAGTGATACCAAGGGTTTCAAAATGTATCGATTTCCAGCAGATCCTGACAAGAGAAAATGCTGGGTCATAAATTGCCGCAGAAAAGATTGGACCATCATCACAACTTTGTGAAGTAATTACTTTAAATTCAACATTGTAAATTAATTATATAGATGGTGTTGTAGGGAAATGGTCGGTCTGAACAAAAAAAACTGGAACCTTCGTGAAACAGATTAACTTTCTCTTTATAACTTTTATCCAGCAGTTTCAGCGGCTATTGCAGAATTCTTAATATTCATTTTCAGATTCCTGACTGAATGTACTAGTTAAATAAACTTCAGTTTTTGAAGCAAATTCATCTATTCTTGTTTCTGCATGATCAAATTATATAGTACACTCTTTTGGCAAGTTCACAATGAACAAAAGTCTTGATTTTTGCATCTTTTTTCCATTAGAAAAATGCTGAAAAATGCTGAAAAATCTCTGGAGTAAAAAGTATTGAAAAGTCAATTCATAAAATATCCGTTGATTTTTGTTTGTTTTTTTTCTTCGAGATCATAAAAATGGGTTCTGTGGTAAACAGAAATATAGATGATGCCAGTGTCGAGTACTCTGAAATTGTTCATAGAATTCATCAGAACTATGAATCCAAGCTTTACGGATCTGAAACAAGAATAAGTAACTTATTTTATTTCTAGTAAAGCCCGAGAAATACAAATTCTACTCATATATAAACATTAAATAGCATCATTTTGACTAGGTTGGTACCACATAAGAAACATAGTTCATTTTTCTGACAAGTACCATTATAGGATATCAAATTTTCAAATGTGGTATCATTTTTTTAAACATATCAACATCTTTTGTTTTAAATGCGACAACATGTCTAAATATTTGGAAATAATTGTTTTCACAACTTTGAGTTCATAGGATAAAAGTTTTTGATGAACTAAATAAATTCAGACAAAATTGCTTCATCACTAAATTTGAATTTTAAATTTAATGATTCTCAGCCATAGAACTGAATTACATACAAAAATGAAACCTGCCGATAAATGATATAACAAATTAACAAATTAGTGAATTTCCAAAACACAATACGTTTCAACATCCTCAAAGTAATCATCCCATGACCCCACACATATAGCACAGGCACTGTGAGATATAAGGTGATAATTGAACGCAATAAAGATTTCATTCGAATCAAATAGGAGTAAAATCTTACTATTTTTGATCAGTAATCCCAACAATTCTCCATCTAACATTTTCTCTTTCTTCCTCAGCTTGGAATTAAATTCTTTCAGTTTCCAAATCTCTTCTTTCATCTCTTCTAAATTGCTGCCACAAGAATTGCACTTATTCTATAAAAAAATTGATTGTTTATGGAATAATTAATTATTGAATAAGTTTGCCAAAACATTGTTATATTACAATGAATCTTAATTTCAGATGTGTACTTACCTTTTTGTTAGGTACGGATGATTTTTCCAATGAAATCTCCACAGAACTTGCATTTGGTTTGCTCATGATTCTTTTTAACCTCGAGCAAACATTTAATTAACACTAAAGAAACAGAAATAGATGAGAATTCTTAATTAACAGAAAAACGTCGTCAAATTTGTACCTCACTTCTACTTCAATTGCCATAATTTGTACAGAAACATATCACAACTGATAACTCGCTTAGGATCAAGATGGTGGCGTTAGTATGCCCATATGATCCAGAGCCTTACTAACACAATTCCCAAGGTACAAACAACATCAGTGCTGTGATTGGAATAATTTATCTCTAACTAAAATATAATACATAGAGTCGAATGACTTGGAGTTCTATATGACTTTAGTACATAGTGTTGAAGTTTTGCGGTTTTAAGTGGATTTCCAGAAGACAAAAATAGGGTTTTTGTGAATTTGTGAATATTTTCATTTAAAATCACAATTCCCATTGTGGCAACAGGTGATCATTGACAAACGAGTGTATTTCACACTCGTCGATCACATAGTGGGCCAGTGGACTAAACTCCACAAACTACCTTTTTGCGCTCACAGCTATGTATTTCATCTACGTAGATAAACTTGAATATTGAGCTAGGCTCACGTGCTCGACTACACAGAAGAACATGCTCCTTCTTCTTGGTATTTGTGTGGTGTTGTGTATACCACTACACATACACCTACACCCATATCAAGTGTATCCATGAAGGGGGCTCCAAATCAATTCAAGAATCAAAGACCCCTCTTCAAGAAGGAAAAAGGAGCACAATTTTTCATCTATATCCTCTGAAAAATAGGTTGTTAAACTTCTCAAGTTGGATAATGTACAAATAGTTATGTTGTCATGCCGATAACTCTCTTAAGTTGAAAGATTTGGCCTCAAATTTTTATGGTAGTTAATGATTGTTAAGGACTAGTTTGATATAGAATTTGAGAAAAATTGGTCAACTATGTTTTTGAATTGCAGTCATTACAAAATTTGACACTTGAAAAACTCACACTCACCGCAGTTGATGCGCTGAGGAAATATTTTTTATTTTATCTTTTCTTATGCTCGTCACTTTTGAAAATTTTGAAAATTTGAGGAACGTATATGCATTACTGAAAATTTTTCCAAATTTGAAAAGTAACAAGCCAAAAAAACAGGTGATGGTCAATCGCCCCCTTTGACCCCCGCTTGGCTACACTCTTGTTCTTTAGACTTATTGCGTTTAGGGGGATAAGTGAGAAAATAAGGCGTTAAAGGAGTTACAAATTTTTTCTCGAAGCAATGTACACTTGGGGTCTCCATGGGATTCGAAAGCTTTGAATTCGGCTTTAGAGTCGAAAAAGAAAGTATGAATTAACCAAAGTTATGTCTATTCTCTGTTCCAAATAAAAGAGACAATGCCGGCCAAGCTCACACCAGCCTACCTAGCGAAAAAATGCGAAGAAATACCTACGTTATCCGCCTGTGTAAATACATTGCTTGAAACAGCTGTTGCCTGCGTATTAATCTTTTCCGCTTTTCACTAAGCCCCCATATGCGTGTGTTGCGGGCAGTGAATTCTCTTTCTTATTTGGAACAGAGCACTTAATATGTCAATTATTGCTTGTGTCGTAGTTATTCAGTTGAAAAATCCGAAGTGGAAGTGAAAAGAAAGGTGAAGAGTAATATTTTCATGTGACTGAAAATAGTTTTAGTCTCGGGGACCCGAAAATGAGGCAGTTCATTTTCAAGACGTTTTAACGCCTCTGTGTCGTAGTCTGTCTTACATTAATTTAATTTTTTTTAGAAAATAAGGAATTTTACTTGAATAATAAAACTCATAATCGAGAACCTACCTAAAACATTTAAAATTATCGGAAATGTATATTTTTATGAAAAATTACAAAACCAAATAATTAAGTGAAAGAAAAAACAAATGAAAATCAATAATTATTAATAACGGTCAGTCCATTAAGAACGATGATAGATAAGAATGATATTTCTTCGAAAGATAATCCATGAAAATAACATGTTCCTCCAACAGGTGAGAGCTGAAGCTCGACTGAAAATTTAAAAAAAAATTTAATGTTTGATATATTCGGGTTACAAAATTTACACGGACACCGAAACATACGTGTAATACGTTGAGTAATTCCAATTCTTTTGTCGTTTGAAGAATTTTATTTTCATTTTTATAGGCCACACTTGTGAAGTAATAAATCAAATTGTCTGGGCCATGCAACAGAGCAATGCATATCCAACGGTAAATCTCTACCCACGTCATCGTGTTCCAGAAACAGTTGTCTAGTTTTCTTTTGCATATCAACCACCACGATATTCCATTCTTCTGAAAATGGAAAACAAAGAGTGGAATAGAAGTCCGGGAAAGTAAACTCAATTGATAAAATTTAACCTACTGTCAGAGCAGCAAATACATTTGGCACTTCATGATAGAGCAACCATTCTGCGAGATGGCCGAAAAGATACTTTTTTTTAATTTGATTCGGTGCTACCTGTGGCCATATGAAAATGGACACAGTCAGCGGAATAACACAAGCAACAATATGTAAAGATCTGTATAAAATTTTCAAAAGATTGAATTAGGATATAGTGCATGAGAACCTGGATTTATTTATAAAATACAGGTTTGAGTATAAAGAACGCATAGGTACCAACTTCTCTATAGATCCACCGCACATAATGAAAAATGTCGCCAATGTTGTGTCTAAAGTTTCGAAATTTTCAGTATTTTGGTAACCAATGTATGCTCTCACAGTTTTGATGACTTGAATTAAATTCTCTTCGTTTGGTAAATTTTCTTGGAGCATTTGATTTTGGATACCGTACCTATGATCAAGCCGAAATTTTGTGATTTTTTAATGGTTATATTGAGAGTTGGAAATAGTGATATTATCATTCGAAGTTTGATAGGTAAATTACTCTTCTCCCCCCACCCAAAAAAAGGAAAAGAAAAAAATTTTGTGGCGAAATTAAAACATTCCCAAAATATTTAACTTGAAGAATGACCGATAATCAGTTCAATTTATTGAATTTTATTTACTAACTTTTTTCATATATTTTCATAAATATTTTTCTGTGATTTTTTTTTTTTTTTTGAAATTTTACATACCTACTATGCGAATTCTTGAATGTAAAAATGAAATCACAATAGCTCTGTTTGATAGGATTACACTAACTTACACCAACCTACACTGGTAGGGATATTCCACAAATATTCAAGTAAAACTTGGCGCAAAGTCGCATAACATTCCTGCATTTGTGGAATCGCCCTCTTGGTGTAGGTTGGTGTAAGTTGGTGTAGTCCTATCAAACAGAGCTAATGATTTCTCCGAACACTTGAAAATTTGGCTTAAGGAGAAAAATAAAAGTAATTGCATGTAAGATGATCACATGCACTATAGGTGATTACAACTATTGTGACCTGACGACCGTTAATTTTTTCACAAAAAAATAAAATCAAAATACAAATGCGTCACCGTTAAATGGTTTTGATAAATTTGCAAAATCTTAAGTCTGTAAATCGGAATTTTTTAGAATAAAAATCTCGAGAACATGAGAAAAAAGTTTCTGATAAGTTTACCCTTTAATTTTTATTGGCGTTTATTTTTTCCTAAGGAAATAAACCTATATTTATTTCACTATGGTTTTTTAAATCTTTTAGAGCGTGAAATTAGAAATGAAATGACATATAAAAATAAAACATAAAAATAGAATCAGTCGAGCGAAATAACTTAAGGTGCAACCAGCTGAACAGCTATAATACTGAAAATAACCTCAGAAACAATTTTTTTATGCTGCTGTCTTGTAAAGAATATTTTAATAGGATCTAATAAAATTTTTCTCTGTACCTATAGCAGAAAAATTCTGATCGCATAAATTGAACGGATTAATCACTATATCAGCTTCCATCGACATTCTTGAAAAAGTTTGAAAAAATAAACAGGCTGATTTCGAGATCAAGTTTTCGATTACTTTTTTTTCGACTATGTTTTTTAATATCCTTTTGGCCCACTCTAAATTAGCTAAAATGTTGTTTTTTTTCTATTTGTTTCATAATCGATTTTTGGTTTCTAATCCCTTCCCACAAAAAGTTTGCTCTAATGTATAACTATTATCTTGAAATTGCACTCACTTGACAGTCAACCGAATCCCTTTAAGTTCTTCTGCGTGCAACCCTGGTGAATCTGTCAAATTCATCGAATCAATGGTGACCACCCTCACACTTCGAGTTACCGACTTGGAGATTTTTTCGACTAATTCCATCAAGACGGATTGCTGTAGAGTGAAGAAAACTGTCAAAAGTAAATTCGTAAATACTATACAACGATTGGAGAGCTTACTGGATCATTTTATGACCAGTATTAGCGGTGCCAACATACCTTCATGTTGCTGGATAGAGACACTTTATAACACTTTCTCGCATGTTTTAACCAGTTATTGTCAAAAGGCCCGTGTCTAGTCTTTTGTAGAAATTTTTCTATTTCTGATAATTTGCGGCGTGATAGTTTTACTTTTGGTGCCGACTTCACACGGCTGGATGAGTTATGTTTTTGGTCGTCGTTACCGACATTGCTATGCAAAAGTTCGGCTCTGAGTAAACTACATTCATCTCTGATTAGTTTTCCATTGGATGACAAACACTTTTCTTGAACATCGAATAGACGTTCCTAAAATTGAAATGTTCTTTTATATTTAAATATTGTACAAGGAGAAAAATATTTAATTTTTTCATGAATGTCATGAGCCTATGAAAAGTAATGCACAAGTTGGACCAAACTGAGTAATGAAATAAATTTAATGGTTTTCCATTTTTGGTTTCCTTCAATCTGGTGTTGCCTATTACCTACCAAAAATTGGTCCAAAATTCAAAAAGTTTTCTTAGAAAATTAGTTGGAATTTACCTACAAGCCAATATTATTAAGGAAAGGAGCGCAGATTTCAATAATTTCAGTGAATCGCGCCGAAAAAATTTTAAAACGATTATTTTTTTCTTTGCAATTCATTTTTATTCTTAAAAAACAAGGTTTCACATTTTGTAAGAATGACAGGAGAGCATTGAAAATGAATAATAATTTAAAAAAAAGAGACGTGTTATCCATTTTTCAATTTCTTTCATTCTTGTATTTACGAAACAACATTGCCACTCCTACTTTATTTTTTCATTACTATTTTCTCCTTCTACTTTTTTTACTGTCTTTATCTACCCTTTCTCTTATTCTTCAAACATAAAACATTGGTGAAAATTGGGTGGAGGATACTTTTTTACAGATTGACTCGAGAAGCATTTTTAATGCTAAAATTTCTCCACAACTTTTCATTTTTACTCTTAATTTTCTGTAATGAACAATCCTTTATTACTATTATTGGTTTTATTTCTTTTATTTTGCACTCATCTGAAAAACATGTTTTAGCTGTGGAGAGTAATTTAACAAATTTCAAGGATACTTACCTAATAATTTTAATAAAAATACATTTTAAATAGTTTATTTGTACATTATTTTTTCAGGATTTCCCCTTATTATCAATTAAAAATAATAACTTATCATTCGATTGCGGAAAATTTTGATTCCTTTTTTATTTTTTTATTTTTTGACCGTACCACTGCAGTATCGATTTTTATTACGTGATTTCGTGGTATATGCTAATTGATCAAAAGTGTAAAGTTCAAGAGAATTTTTCAGATATTAAAATGAAAATTCATTGGTATGTCTTTATTTGTAGCTTATCGACAAATCGAAAGCGGCAACCAATTCTGAACTTCTGGGGCGTAGCCAGGATTTCTTTAAGGGGGGCAAAAATTTAATAACTTTTTTTGCTCGTCATTGTCACAAATTTCGAAAATTTGAGAAATTCAGCATTTATAGAACCCAATGTCGCTTATTTATTATTGAAATAATTTCCAAATTCAAGAAGTGCCGATCAAAAAACAATGGTCTTGGAAGCAATCACTCCCTTTGCCCCCTGACTACATACTTGCTGAACTTCCACTCTCCAGAAATACTGAATAAATTTTTCAAATTTTAATCCAAATTTATGATGAACAAATATTTTTATTACAAAAAACTTTTGAAACGTAGGAATTAGCTTTCAACAACGTTCCAAAATTTGCAAAACATTGACCGAACGACAAAATAGAACTATTTATGGGTGTTTATCAAAATATTTTTTCGGAAGAAAAAAACAATTGACAGACCTACATTTTCGCGTGCTCTCATTCATTGCGTCCCTTAACTGACTTGCAGTGTCAAGAAGATCCCAGTTGTAGGCTATTTACTTTTTTGCTAAGAAGTTCCTAAAAATATGAAAAACTGAAGTTCTGAAGATTACCTTTATCTATTTAAAAACAAGGTTCTGATTTATTTACTGAAATCAATCGAAAATTTAATTAAATCAAGAATGTTGTGAATTTTTTTTTCTCCATGAGATACTGAAGCCTTTTTCGCTTCCACTTTGGAGAAGAATGCACGTTACGCTTCATTGCCGGTTCAAAAACATCAACTCTGGTTGGGGGAAAGGACAAAAATTTTATGGGCTTGACTTTATTTGTTTTCTCTTTAATGCGGTTTTTAACTAGATTCTGTGTTGTTGGCTATTTTAATTTTTTTCCTTTATTTTTTTTTTTGTTGTTTGATTCCCCCCCCCTGGAATCGCTAGTGATGCGCTTATATTCCCACTTACCTTTGATGTTATTTCTTTTTTACTTTCTTCAAAAAAAAATATATATAATTAATGGCTTGTAAAAATTTTTGGCGTATGTCTTCTTTCCTCGTTCCTCAGTTTCGGGATTTAAGTTTAAGTGATGGGGGAGAAAAAAAGCATTTTCTATCGTGAAACCATAATATGTTATTTTAGCTTACGACAGATTAAGAAAACCAAGGGCGTGGATAGCTAAATTATAAGGATGGGTCCACATCTTTTCGACTTTCCCTTTCGACCACGCTATCACTACCACCACCGAAAAAACGCACAATTTCTTTATATCAACCCTTTCTTTCGAAGTTAAGGGAGAAATCCAGACTCCGAGAACCCTCCCCATATCTACACCCTTGCTAAAAACACCCCAGAGTGCACATCAGTTAATTTTAAAATATATACCTCATAATCGTACTGGCAGAGCAGAAATAGTTTTACATTGATGTTTGTCGCCATTATTTGCAGCGATTGTAAGGCTGTATGTTGAATTTTATATTCGTGTGTTACGATCAACGCGTATGTTTCAATGAATGTTGCAAAATTTTTCATGCAAAATTCTTTAGCTGTTTGAATGTGTGTCATGAGTGAACGTATTCCTAAAATGTGAACGAATCGGTTGAATTAACTGACTAATTGGCATACGTTTCTGTAGCCTCCATTTTCGATACCTGTTACACTGTTCGATAATATATCAACCAAAATCAAAATATCTTCTGTGCATCGTTCCCTCTCTACTTCATTGGTGTAGTCGTATTCGATAATTTGTTGAATAAGTGCTAGAATTTCGACGTTAATTTTTTTGTAAATTGCGTCTAAATTCATTTGCTGGTCGTATCCGATGAGGAAAGGCACTGAAATCAAAATAGGCCTACGTATTAATTTTAATTTTAGGTACTACGAATAACTAATTATATAGGAAAATTGTCGTCAAAAAGTTTGTTTTTTGTTGTTTTTTTTTGAAAGGGAGAGCGCTGAGTTCGAGATATTTTGAAACGAAACTGTCTTTATAATTTTAATATTTGTTTTGAACAATATCGTAATATTTAAATATTTGTTGCTTTTTCTATTTGGAGAGCTATTTTAATGTTTGATGGGGCCTATAACCATCTAAACTTCTCCTGTGGAACTAACAAACAAAATTTGCAGTCAGCTACGTATTTCTGTCGTGTTTATTCGTGGGTACGAATAGTTTTTTACCCACAAAAAGTGAGCTGTTTGGATATTTTTTACATCCTGAAAAAATGCATTACTTAGGTCAAAATTACCGTTTTTTTGGAGAAAAAAAAACAACAGTTTTTTCTTTAAATTTGATAGAATTACGCGCATTAACCTACACAAATTCTTCCACGGTGTGAATAACCAGCTGTACTCAAGTTTTTCCAGCTTCAACGTTGCTGTCCTCGCCAATGATTGTGTGCTGGCCACAAAATAAAATCCCAGTGGTGTCGATCCCATTGCGAATACAAAGTCTTCGTCTCTGTGTTAGTAAACATCCATCATTTGGCATATTTCATGAGTATTAAATTTTTAGCTAAGTCATATATCCTAACTATAATACGAGCAATAATATTGTATGTATGTGTGCATGTATCTATTCAATCGTGTTCTGAATAACCGGAGAGACAATGTTGCTGAAATATACAAAGTAGGGGTTTTTGTGTACAAAAAAACGATCTAGATAGGTCTCAAGTTAGAGAAAATTTGTTGAAAGGAAATATGAGCTTTTCAGTCTATCCATAACCAGTAAGTGATAACATCTACTCTCAGATTGACACAATTTCCTGTTCTTTTTGTTATCATTTATTATGAAAATTTTAATTTAAAATTTTTTTTTTTTTAATTCTGCTGCAAATTTTTGATTTGCTCCATCCGAACAAAGCTCGATAAACCAGGTACTGAATACCATAGAATAATATTATTTTTTATTATTTTATTCATGGTTCATTTCCATTATTGGGGACATCCGTGTATGTATAGGCATAAGATATGATGCATGGACTGCATACCGATGGAAAATTTTAGAGTACTAATTTCCTTGGTCATCTTATATGTTCATATTTATTTTCAGCTACTAACAAATAAGAAAACAATTAGTTTATACTATGATTTTGAAAAATAATATGAAGACGTTATCTTTCATTACTACCCTGAATCTTAGTTCTTTTAATAGTAGAGTTACAAAAAAAATGTAGAGATACTTTTCTGTTCTAAATTTCGAGAACATTATTTGTATATTTTACTTATATCGAAGTATTTGCATTGTATACTGATTACTTATTTAGAAAAATAGAAAAAAATTAACAGAATTCACCGTAATGATGAAGTTCTTAATACATTAATGATTTTGCATTTTCAGAATTGTTGTATATTTTCCAGCTTAGCAGTACCCATGTAATTCAACATTTTGAAAGATAAGATGTTATGAAGAAGAAATTAAACTCAAGACTTTCTAAAATTTTCTTCAAAGACAATAAATTCTTATATTACATGATAAAAAATTTTCTAGATTTTTTCTAACGATTGTTAGGTTTATAAATTAATACTTATTATTATTTCTTTATGTCAAAAATTTCTTGCACTTTTGCTTTAGTTTGTCACAAATTTTTTGATGAATCAAACGATTCCGTACACTATCTATCCCAAAGTTTTCTATACTTTATCTATATTATAAACTGAAGTTGCTTTTTTTTATTTTTGTCGCAGCATCTTGCTTCTTCTACTCAACAGATTTTCATCAAAATTTAACCTCATGTAGAAGGTTATCTTTAGATGGTTTCTGTCAAGTTTAGTTTTAAAAGCTCTATTCTAAGAGCTATAATTAAGTTTGAAAGTTTCAGTTTAGAACCTGTTTTTTTCAGTGTTAGTTATCAATTCTACCCAATGGTTTTTATGTCGTTTTTGTATGGGTACCTTAAATTTTATTTTTTTCCTGGTATTCTTCGCAGATTTTTCTTTTGTCTTTTTTTTAATGCCTATAGCAATATGTCTTTTTGCACGCGCACATTATCGATTGTTGATGTCGAAGAATTTTTACACTTTTTTAAAATGAACCACAATACCGCGAAGTTAGACATTTTTAATGTTAAAAAAACTAATCACACCTTCTGCCTTTAGCCCTCTCTGGTGGAAACACTAACCAAAGGGCTGGTGAATTTTTACAACCTTTTCAGGAGCCCTTCTATTCCATATTTCAAGCATAAAACCATTTATAATCTTAAATTCCATTTCAACATTTTTAACAATTGGCTGTATACTTAGTCTTCACTTAGTAGCCTATTCACTTAACGATAAGGAAACTGAGCTACGTGAATTTTCTTAAGTTATTTGTTAACAAAACTTGAGTTTTTCCCTAAATATTCATACTTAAGTGACAAAAATAACGTTTCAAAATTGTCAAAACAGGATGGTAAATGTATATTATTTTTTCCTTTTAGTAGTTCACTGAAGTGAAATGAACAAATAAAGAATGTGACTCTTCATGTTTCTGTACTACCCCTCCTTATTTAGCACTCCTTTCAAGAAAATCCAAGGAGGCAACTGTGTTATACCATCTTTGACTAAAGTGGCATTTACGCCTGATCAAAGAAAGGAAATTTTTCTAGGGTGAGCTAGGGCCATAAAACTAAAATATTATAAGTGTTTTACTCAATAATCTCACCTCATCCATTCCTATCTTTACCCACCCTGCCACAAAGGTTCTACCAAAAGAGAAAATTTTCAAATCACCAAAATTTATAAATTCTAGATCTGTAGTCCAGTCAAATCAGGATCAGAATGATTAAAAAATAATAAAAATTAACACACAAACTTTAACTATATGGCACTGTTGGGCGTGTCTCCTGGAATAACATAATAAAAGTTGCACCCCTTCACCTTACGCATTTTTGTGTAGGGGATGTTTATACCACAAAATTTTATTTTTCACATTTTTCTCCACAAATTTTGATTTTGTGATAAAAATAGACCAAAATATCCTATAATTAAGTCCCATTTAGTTCTTTGCCTGATGACCCTCTTCCCTTCCAGAAAGTATTGAAAACAACCATTCTCCAGTGAATATGTTCAACAGAATTATGCGAGAGATATAATTCGTTATTATCCTATGTATTATGCAGATAATTCGTAAACCTAATACATATTTTCTACCCATCTACTCCTCTTCCATAATTCCTTACCATCCCCTCCACCTTCATAGTTTTTTGTCTGATGCCCCCCATCGCCTTCCGGAAAGTCTTGAAAACAACCATATTCACTGAATTTAGTTGTTTTGAAAACTTTCTTGAGGGGATGTGGTATTGGCCAAAAAACTTCAATTAATATTTTTTACAGAAAGAGGTGCTCATTTTTTATTGACTACTGCAAGCTCTATTGAAACAAACAAATTCCAATTTTTTGAGAAACAGAAAAATTTGCTACTTAGGCCGCGGCTACACTTCTAAGTGGTAAGTATTAAGTGGTGAGTAGTTGGTGCTAACCACTCCGGGACTAAATTGGCAAGGTGGCCACGCAGTTTTCGTAATTTAATGTGATAGTAGTGAAATTGTGCGATAAAAAGAGGAAAATGTTTAGCGTTGAGTGCAAAAATCGAACAAATTTGACGCTCATGTTGAGTGATAAGCAATAACGTTCATTACTCACCACTCACAGTACATGCTTGGTCCATTGCATAAAAGATATGCGTTTGACTTTATAAACAAAGTCAATGCTCACCATTCACCGCTCGGAAGTGAGACCAAGGGTTTATTGTTTTTCTCAATATATTTTCATGAAAATTAAAATATTACTGAAATTGACTGTATTGTGATGTAAATAATTTCGGCTGGGATCCAGATCATCTCTTTCATTTCATATAAAATATTTTAGCTGGTTTTGAAAAGAATAAATCTTTTTTGGCATTGTCAGTTGCCTCAGAATTTTAAAATTTTCACAAGATGGAAATTTAATCTTCTTTTCTATACTCTGTTTCAAAAAAGAAATGCAAGAATTCTCGAAGGCGCAAACAGGCGACCTTAAATAAACACTACCAAAGTTTAATTAAATAATGCTAAACAGAATGAAAAATTTCAACAAACACACGTATTCCATTTTGCACACAGTGTGAATCCTTACCATATTTCCTCCCCACCCAATGTCCACATTTTTTGTGTATTGCAGGTGGTAGTTTGCATTTTGTTTTTGGAACAGAGTATAGGAGAACTGAAAACTTGTTTTTCAAAAACTTGCTTTTCTAGCAGAACTTTTCACGCCAGAATGTTGAAATTCTAGTAGAGCATGCTGCTCTAGAATTTTTAAATTTCTGAGGGGCTTGCTGTCCTAAGATTTTCAAATTTCAGAATAGTATGAGTTGCAATTTCTTTTAACTTTAAATGAAAAACTCATTAAGTCCCAACCCAAAATTCTTAAAAAAGGGTTTGGGATGCAAAATTGTCAAGTTACATGATTTGTATCTTAGAAGATACAAGGATACTGAAATACATTTTCACATACCTTATGGTGTAAACCAATCAGGGGAAATACAGTGATCAGCAAAACTTAATAGAGGCCTTAGTTTGTAATATTAACAATTTTCATACACTCGTGATACCTTTCACTTCCCGGTAGCCAATTTTCACTGTATGAAACGTACTAGAAAAAGAGTTTGATTTTGCAGAAGTTGCTACGATTTGTTCTTCTTTTATCTTTTTGGAAAATTCTAGCGTGTAGCTAAGCAACGCACTGGGTCAGGGCTTAGCTCATCCCAGATTCAGTGGGCTTCACCTACGCATCCTCCAATTTCATTCAAATTGCTTACCTCATAAATCGACTGAAAGCGCTGTTACTGGCCACCTTATGGTGGTCGCACTTGGTAGCCAGCAACTCGATGAACTCGCTCATCAGGTAGCTGTCGGGTCCGCAAATCAAATAGAATTCATTACTCTGCAGCATGTTCTTGCACACACCCAATGCTGGCACGATGACTGACTGGTTGTTGCCTCGAAGTGTTCGCACAATCGTGGTCATCAAGCAGACGAACACATTATTGCTGGCTGACGAGTACAGTTGCGGCTGCAACAGCCTGCCACTCGTGTTCACCCGTGATTTGGCGTACATCACACAGTTCATGGCCCGATCCAGTGTGGCTCGTTCATCCAACACCCGTCGCACCATTTCCAACAGATATTTGCGTGCGTATTTGCCATTGCACATTTCTAGAATGCATTGCAGTTGGGAGTTGAGCGCGTTGGTAGACTGGTGCGCCAGCAAATGTACGCAGCAGTCGAGCATGTAGCCAACAACCAGCTTGGAGACCAGCTTGTTGCGAGCCGACTTGACAAACAAAACCAGTGACGTGGTGAACGAACTCAAGCTGATGACAAACTTGCTCTCAATGACTACTGGGAAGAGCTGGTAGAACGACTTGTAGGCGCTCAGGTGGCTGCAGCAGCGTATACAGCTGACAAAAATGGCATAGCGAATGTTGGTTGCCAAAAGTGCGCCGCCTGGTGACACCGATTTGGGCACAAATGGATTGCACATCCAATCCATTATGACCAAGAAGATGCAGGCTACGATGTTTTTGTTGCGCGTCATACACTTGAAGAGCACCTCTCGACTAGAGGCGGCGTGCAGCATAACCTTACACCAGATTCCTTGAGGATCGAGGACAGAAACGATGTGCAGCGGTGTCAGGTGATGCGTTTCGTTCATTTTAGTCGTGAAGAAAACCAAATCGACGAAGTTACTGATAATCTTCTCCAGGCGTGCGTGCCCGATGCTGGAAACATGCACAAATACCTCGTTCAGCGTGCTAAGGACTAGTTTGTAAATTTTGAATGCGTTTCGATGGGGGTACTCGTCGGCCGCTATACGATGCATATCTAGCTGAAAAAAGTGGATGTACAATGTTTCGAGTAGGTTGACGAAAGCATCCTTGAGCGTTTCCCACGACGAATTAACAAATTTTTTGTGTATTTCCAGGCTCAGCTCCAGCACTTGGTCGTCGACATCATTTAACGATTCTTGCAGCGAGCGTAGAAGGTCGGCAAAATGAGCGCATTTGCATTGCGATTGCAGAATCACATTTAGAACCTCAAGTTTTTCCATCTTAGTGCGGCTGCATTCCAGTCTTTGGATGATTTCTCGGTTCAACGTTACCAGAGGATCGAATTCGGTCGACAAGGACGACTTTATTCGACCATCAGATTCACTTTCGCTTGAACTTTTTGAACTTTTCGATTCCAAAATTTCGACGCCATTTTCTTGGGTTTTTAATTTATTGTTTACGTAGCGAATTAACGTATCTGTAGGACTGTAAATTGTTACCATCGTGAGACGAGTGCTTTGAAAAAAGGTTTCGCATGTGATACTTCAGGCAAAGCAATATGCTACACAATGTATAATGAACCGACGGTTTATTGATTTACATTTAACTAGACAAAAATATATTACAGGAGAAGACGTCAACAAACATTACCATGGAAACTTAATTCAAGTTCAACTTGGATATCATAAATATTTTGATTTTAATCGCTCTGGAATAGTCGAATTAACATAAACTAATAATATATACAGTCATTAATTTTTTTCACCTTTGAATAAATTGAAAATAAAAAAACAACATATAGTTAAAAGAAGTTTTTTATGTTCGTGCGTGGTGATTGGATTAATTTAAAAAGATAGGTACCTACTAAATTTACAGTGACATTTTTTTGAATTAAATAATAGCGATGAAATTTTTATTTGTTATGTTTATGTTTGAACCCATTTCACTTTCAAGGAACCATTCATAATTTCATAGTCGAGTTATGAAGCTAGATTTTTGATCGAAGGTATCTTTTCAAAAATCTATTCAAAAATCTAAGAAACATGTAGATGCTAAATTTGCTTTTCAAAGTTTTTAAAACTTTTTTGTTTCCTTTTTTTTTTTTTTTTTTATATTATTCAAGTACCTATGAAGAATAGTTCTGTCGGTTTCTGCAAGATTAAACAATGAAGAAGGAATGAGAGGAAAACAACAGCTATTGCAGTGCTCGGTTTGGCAAAAAAGTGTTACACTAAAAGTTTTAGAGCATGTCAAGTTCTATTAAAAGTTAGTTCTCTGTTTTTATTTAAGGTTTTAGATCTGTAACATGAAAAAACTCCAAAAATTGATTCCTCAAGAAGAACAATAAAACGATTTTGTTTTTTCAATAAGAAGGCATGTGATCATAGGCGAATTTTGCCTTGAAAGTTTTTGGGACTAACGAGGAAAGTAAAAGAAAAAAAGAAGAAGGTCTTTATGCACGTAGGTAGGTACCTACAATTATTCTCATCAGAATAACGTACCAGAATCCAGGAACTTAGCGAAAGGTTTTTTTAGAGGGGAGGAAAATTTCCAATACCTGCAAAAAAAAAAAGGTCATCAAATGGCATGATTTTTCAGCTAGTGTAATATATACAGCTGCCAATTCTTCTAACTCCGAAACTGTCAACTGTTGAAAAATTTTGAAATTTTCTGAAACAAATTTCATCATATTCCTCGATATTTTCCCAATTTTTCCAACTCTTAAAATGTTTTTGGAGAAGCATGGCCTATCTCCCATTAAATTTGGGTTCATGACGCCCTAGGCGCTAGGTTTCATTTTTGACTTGGGATTTTTTTTGAGGGACTAAACCTTTCCCATCCCCCTTAAGCCCACCTATGCATGAGATACTAACGCTTTTATACCTGTGAGAAAAAATGTTTTTTTTACCAGAACCTTTCTCTGTGTCAGGTTATTCCGCACTCCTACTCAGTGATTAAGTTGTAATGAAAAGTACCTCTTCTAAAAAATGTGATTCCCCTGTGTGTATCATATGCTTTGCTTGTCCTATAGTTTCTTTCTCAACTACTTAACGAAAAAGATCCATTAATTCTAATTGTTCTACGTATAATTGAATTATCAATTCTTTGAGTTTTTTTTATCAATAACCTAGAACTTAATTGAAGCTTCTTTTTTTTTTTTGCCATATAGAATATTAGCTGTATTTTTTATTATAAAATACAGCTAATATTAACGTTAACTTCTAGGAAATGGTAGTTTGTGTTTCAAAGGATTAAGTAAGGTAAGCAAAGAATCACCAGATTTTTTCCAAGGTGGGTAAAACATTACGTAAGTACGATTAATTGGTTTCTCAAGTTGTGCAAAAACAAGAATTTTCCTAGCCTACTGATTGACGGAGAAGGGATGCCAGAGAGTTCTTAAATGACATTTTTTCCAGTTGTGATGGGTCAAGGTGACACATCATAACACAAATTCTCTTTGTTTCAGCGCCAAATTAATGCCGTTAAATTAACACGGATTCATCCACAAATTAGTGCTAATTTAATGGCATCTTTTTGACAACAAATCTGTCGGATGGTATCGTGTAACTCTTACATATCTCATCCACTACCTGGCAACACTGAACTCTCAACATGTAATATTCGTATTCATACTCTTACACACACTGTTACGTCGTAGTAGGGAATTCGTTATTTCTCCACTCACTTTTTCAAATGTATTTTGTCCGTTAGTTAATCATCTATTAAATGTTGTTCAATTGAATCCGTTTTTATTATTATTTGAAAATACAATTCTCGGTTAAATATTATCCTCACATGTTAGCAGAGCGCGGTATTTCTTGTGATTTTTCGTTTAAAACGTTAACTAAATTAATTTGATGTGATACTGGTGATTTTTTTTCAAGTGTTAATTTATTTTATTTGTGAAATATTCAACGGGGAGTTGAAGGATTTGGCGATTGCTATTGTTTAGCTGATTGAATTTTTGGAGTGTCAATCAAACTTTTGGTTCAACATGGCAAAGGATTTGAGACCGGATAATTCCCACTTGTGGCGACGGATGAAAATAGCTGAAAAACAAGTGGTATAATGCAGAAAAGTTTTCAAAATTTTAATTCTTTTTTTTTACACAACCCTGACTTAGGCTGCTGGGATCGATCTTTGAAGTCAAGTAAACTGAGGTAAATCAAAATGACCGGAATTTGAAACCTAATGTCCTGGTGAGTGCTGAATTCATTAAAGCTGTTTCACCTTCTTTCTTCTAGGCCCAACATCGTACAAAATTTCAACGTGGGACTTCATCTTCACTGGTAAAAAATCAAAGTTCAACATCAAGAAGCTGCAATAAAAACATCGAATCTACAATCTACATTGGTAATATAGATATTTAATTTTGTGTATTTCATGTGCATTTTATTATTGTGTTCATTTTAGGGGAATAATTTGTCTCTCAGTTCATAGTTAAATCCCATACTTCAAAATTTAAATAACCTCTCTTTTACCTTTCGACACAACTTTATCAAAATTCTAATGAGATTTGAACAAGTTTGTAATACAAATGTATCAGGTTCAATGATTATAGCTGAGTACAATTTTGAGACCCTGTTTAATTATTTTGAAGGGGAAAGAATACAAGATATTAATATAGATGTGACAAATTTTCCATCATTTCAAACCTTTTATGGTACCATTACACTCGAATGTTTTGAAATCACGAAATAAAAATAATAAATTCCCATTATAAAAAATATTTAAAAAAAAAAGGAAATTTCTCAAGTTAAAAACATAATTTTTGAAAAATTGTCTAATACTTCA
Organism: Ericerus pela; assembly: GCA_011428145.1. Classification (NCBI taxonomy): domain Eukaryota; kingdom Metazoa; phylum Arthropoda; class Insecta; order Hemiptera; family Coccidae; genus Ericerus; species Ericerus pela. The sequence continues at coordinate 122,077 of WOFM01000817.1, forward strand.
GTCAAAATTATATTCATACTCATACCAAAAGCATTGTCAATACCTGTAATACTTTGAAAGTTTTAACAAAGCAAAAAATATCATTGATTTTTCATGTCCAATTTCTTTGTTAGATGAATGTGAGTTTCTAGAAACATTCATTGAATTTTCTTGCATACTTTCTATTGTCAATACAATTCAAAACCAACGTATTTTTTCAAATTAAAATACAATAGAAAAACTACTTCTAGATTTTTCCAAAATCAGATCTTATTCTATAAACACGAATTTCTAATTTAATTGATTTCATTTCAAATATTTTTCTTTTCTTTACATAAATCCTTTTTTTGAAATTTGAAAATAATCATTGATTCGAAAGATATTTTGGAAAATAAAGATATCAAAATGTTTCAAAATTCAAGTGAAAATTCATCAGAAATACAAACAATTCAAAAAGAAGAAAAAGTAAAACAAACAAATGCACCTTTAGGAAAAATATTTTCGGGAAATAATTATTTGGATTGGAAACGACTTATAATATCTTTAATACGAGGGGCAGGATACTATGATATCTTTGCAAATCCAAAAGGCCTAGAATACTATAAAAATAATTTTGATAGAATGGACTTTATTCCTTCTAACACTTATAAAGCATACTGCAAAAGACAGGATAATGCTACCTTAATTTTAGAAAGAATTTTGTATACAATTGCAAGAGAAATTAGAGAATGTAGAACTGTTGATGAAATCTTCACAAATTTGGATAGCATATGTGGAGTTAAAACAAAAGTAATGGTCAATATGGCTAAATCAAAACGGCAACAATTTAGGTATAAAACACAGGGAATTATTAGAGTTTTCTTGACAAAATGGGATACCCTGATACAAGATGTTAGAGATGCAGGTGAGGAAGTAACAGAAAAATTAGAACTGGAAAATTTACTAATGACCTTAGGACACGAACAAGCAATCGATTTGAAAATTTAAAAGAAGACGAAAAAAAGTTAAATAATTTAAAAAGGATACTTAAAGAGGATTTTGATCAAAAGACAAGAAGATATACAAATATTACGAGAATATAGAAATAATAATAGCCAAAATAGATATCAAAATAATAATAACTATCAAAATAATAATTATAGAAACAACAATGGAAATTATAGAAACTATAATCGTAATAATAATAATAATAATTGAAGTAATGGACCATATCAAGGCAGAAATTGAAAGCAATACCCTAATAATAATAATAATAACTATAATAATAATAACAATAATTATAATGCTTATCAACAAAATCAAAATACGAATTCTTCTAATTAAAAACACGATTCACAAAATGAAAATACAAATATTAGAGGTTTTCATTGCAATAGATCAGAGCATGTTAAATCAAATTGTCCTGAAAACAATCAAAACACTAAGTATAATTCTAATATTAATGGAAATCGTAATAATAAAAATGAAAATAATAATAATACAAATACTAATAACAAAAAATCGAATAAACAACAGGAACCACCAATAAGGATGAATTTCATGGTCAAAAAATACAGAAACGATGATGGATGGTTAATTGACGAATTAAATGTTAATAATAAAAAAAAACCATAATTATAAAAATTTGACAAAAAATATGTTATTAGATGGAGGATCAGAAGTACACCTGACCTCAGATATAAAGAAATTCAAAAATATTCAAAAATTTGTACAACCCATAAAATTAATGTGTGCTTTAAAAGGAGCATTTTTATATGCGACACATAAAAGAACGATGTCAATTTTGATTGAAAATAAATTTAAAGAACAACAAATAATAGATTTATTGGATGTTCATTTTGTACCTGAATTAAATTACGATATTTTATCAGGAATAAGAGTCACTGAAACTGGAATACTGAATATAGATCAAGGAAAAAATATAACAAATATTTATTTTATAGAAACAAATAAAATTTTAATGCCAGCTGTCAAAAATGATGGTGTTTTTGTGATAAATAATGAATTAGTCGAGAATAATAAGGGTCGGATTTGTATACCTGTTATTAAAAATGATGAATAGGATGATTATGAAGTAGACTTAGAAATAGAAGAAGATGAAAATATAAACACACAAAATACTGACTGAAATGACTTTGAAATAGAGGAAACTGTTGAACAGAATGCAGATTCACAAGATACAGATTGGGAAGATTATGAGGTGTCTTTAGATATCGTAGATAAAGATGATTCATCTCAGGGGGGTGATACCCTTGAAATATATGAAATAGAAGATAATAATGAAAATTTTGAAAATATAAATAATAATAACGAATGCGAAACAAATAATATAAATATTAATAATGAAAACATGAATACATCACAAGAATATATAGGAACTAATAAAAATAATAATAATAACGATATAATTAATGAAAATGAAATAATTTTAGAAAATAGCTTAAATGAAAATATTACTAAAGAGAATAATGAAAATAATAACAATGAAAATCAAATAATAACCTTCACAAATAATACTACTGAAAAACAAAAATTGTTATGGCATAAAAGAATGGGTCATATAAGTCGAAAATATCTTGAATTATTACAAAAATTGTCGACAGGAATACCAAATTCACTAAAATTTAAAGATAATGAGTTCACAAATTGTGAAATATGTCAAATTGCGAATAATAGTAGATTAGGGCATAACAATTTTAGAAGTAAACCCGATAGAAAACTACAATTAATTTCATCAGATATTATGGGGCCATTTTCCCAGTCAATACAAAATCAAAAATATCTATTAACATTTATAGATCATTTTTCAAAATTTACTTTTGTGATACCAATAGTATCAAGAAATGATGTTTTCAATAATTTTAAAATAATAGTAAATTCTTTGAAAAACAAATTTCCTGAATACCCAATAGGAACATTAAGGACAGACAACGCGAAAGAATAAACAGATATAAGAATGTTAAACTTTTGTCAGGAACAAGGAATCACATTGGAAACTGTAGTCCCTTATTCACCAGAATTAAATGATATCACAGAAAGACAGAATCAAACCATTATGAGAAGAGTTAGGGCAATGATATTTGACAGTAATTTAGATATACAATTTTGGACATATGCAGCCACAACAGCGGCATAACTTACTTAAAGGATTTTGATAATTTAATAGTGAAACCATCCGAATATATTAAAGATCTAAATATTATACCACCCATAGTTAGTAATATAGCAAAATATTACGATGATAGATATATAGAGGACTGTATTCATAAAAATATTAAAGACGTAGAAAACAATCCTTTCAAAAACAAATGGAAAAATGCTCTTCGGGATGAATTAAAATCCTTAAAAGACATGGATGTTTGGGAGGAAGTATTATATGAAAAACAACCAAATTTAATAGATACTAGATGGGTATTTGTAACCAAACCCGATGAGAAAGGTCATCATAAACCAAAGGCAACATTGGTAGCTCGGGGGTGTAAAGATAGAACCAAATATAAATTAGGGGAAACCTTTGCACCTGTTGCACCAGCCTGGCTTATAAGATGGATATTCTCAATAGCTAATAAATTTGATTTGAATATTACACAATATGATGTTAAGACAGCCAACCTAAACTCTCAAATAAACTTTCCATTATATTTAAAACCACCTCTAAATATGATGATAAATTCTAATAAAATATTAAAATTTAAAAAGGCCATGTATGGTTTGAAGATAGCATCCAAATCTTGGTATAAATTATTGGATAGTAAAATACTAGAAATGGGTTTTAATAGATCTAAAGTCGATCCTTGTCTATATATTTGTCAAGATAATGATAATATTAAAACATTTTTATTAACATACGTAGACGACATACTTCTTATAACAAAAAATAATAATATAATTGATGAAATAAACAAGAAATTTGAACAATAATTCACAATGAAAATAATTAGTGAACCAAATTTCTTTGTGGGTTTTGAAATTAAAAGAGATAGAAACAATAAAATAATTAAATTATCACAAAATATGTATATAAATAAAATATTAAAAAATTTGGCCTTAGTAAAGCCAAATACTCCACCACACCCATGGAAACGAATTTAAGAATAAATATTAATAATAATAATAATGAAAATTCAACTAATGCCACAGAATATAGAGCAATGATAAGAGCTCTGCTATATCTTTCGAGATTAATACAACCCGATATAGCATTTGCAGTAAATTATCTATCAAAATGTCAAAAACATCCAACAATACAAACAAAAAATTATGTTAGAAGAATTTTTAAATATATTAATAATACTAAACATTATTATCTAACTTTTAAATCATTAGGAAAACACATAGAGGCATTTGTAGATGTATCATATGCACCCGATATCAATGGTGAAATAATAGATCTTAATAATCATTCCAAAGGGAAATCTGGATCTGGATATCTTGTTTTCTATAACGGGGACCTCATTAATTGGTCAGTTCACAGACAATCAATTATGGCAAGCCCTTCAACAGCTGCCAAAATTATAGCCATCTATGATTCTCTAGACGATCTTAAAATAATTTGGCTTTTAATGAAAGAAATATATCAATGTAACGATATTTTCGTATCGTCTATAATATGAAATATTTTCGTATTATTAAATATCATCATCATCATTACTTTCTCTCTATTTTCCTATTATTTCTCATTCATTAACTCTCACGTCATTTCTTCAAGTCAAGACTTGTTTGATGACATCATTTACCTACATAAACAGTTACTGTGTTTACTCATAAACAATGAACTCATCTTTTGTTTATACTATTTCTGCAATCTTGCATATACACTAATTTCTACTAATTCATTTGTGAACACTCACTTTATGTCATATTCTCACGAGACCATTGGTCATACTTACTGTACATAT
>WOFM01000818.1:0-11692 GCA_011428145.1 Ericerus pela
TACAGTTGCTGTCGAACTATGTAGGTAATTTAACTCATAAAAAAATTTAACGTCGTTTTTCAAATATACCAGTAATTATTTGATATATTGAATGATTGATGTACAAAATATTAAGACTATTACAGCGCTATATTATGTTCAGGTACTAGGAATTTTCAAGTGTAGGTAGCATATAAATCTTGGTATTCATTTGGGTTTTATTGGTATTAAAGAATTGGAAGAATTAATTTTTTTTTTTTTTTTTTTTATAACACATACACAAAAAACAGGTTATTATTGAATCGATTTTGGTTAGCAAAGTGAGAGATTTTCAAATCGATTAGGAACAGTCGAAAATAAGTTTCACTCTCCTCTAGTGTTCCAATAGAGTTTTTTCTGATCGGAATTTTCGTTTATGTCTTCACGGCGCCATTTACACGTATGGAAATGACGCGATGTCAGTATGAAAAAGGGCCGTTTTACACAGTGATGTCCAATGCCTATAAACAACAATAATTCATCCAGAGACATACAGCTAAAGAGATGTCCAATGCTCCTGGGTGCTGTGGTTTAAAAACATGTGAAAATTAGAAAAGAAGAAATTCATGTTGTATGTCCTGGCGCATCCAAGCTGCGTAGATTTCATTGTGAAAATAGATATCTCCACACCAACACATACATACACTATTAAGCTACAACACATGTGCAGTAACAAATATTCGAATTTGAAACATTCAGATTCTATCTTTGACATGTCCTTTAAGCGGGTGTTGGACATAGTTTTTGTTGTATGTCTCCGGGTTTTACCTGGGAATCTATAATTATTAATTACTTTATAAGATTCGGTTAGTAAAGGAAGTCAATGTATTTCATTAAATAAAAAATCTATCCTCTCATTGGTGTATTCATTGCAAAAGTATAGTGCCTACCTTCCCAATTTTTTTGCTACTCCCAAAAGTCAACTCGTTGCAGCTGCCAGTCAGGCCTGGTTTCAGGATTCTTTCTTGAATGGATAGAATCAAATTTGTAATATTCATGAATTTTTATAGAAGGGGTTAACAATATTTTACATATTTCATAGACATAAAAGGTTGAAGAACTGAATAGTTAATCCCTCCTTAAAACTAGCTTTGCTGCAGTTTTGTGCTGTAACTTCGTAACTCAACATCGGATAATGGTTCATTTTGCAAATTAGTTGTGTAAAATTCTATTCTTGTGTTGATCAAGGTATCATCATTCCGAAAAATTCTGACTGATTGGTTTAAATTATTTTCCATGATTCTGGAGACAATAGTATTTGCTGAGAAAATTTCGGAAATAGATGGAATTTGTCAGATCTGATAAGTTTGATATTTCTAGTTTCTGAGCTGTACATAAGAGGATTTTTATGTTAATTTCCACCATAAAAGCGTCTACATTCAGTCAAAGAGGATATTTTTATTAGCGTTATTTCACAGGTGTTTTTTTAGGGTGGTGTTGTATGTAGTGATGTTTAAATCGACAAATTTGCAAGTTTCTCCGTGGCTCCTTGTTATATGGCATGGACTGTAACCCCAGCAACCCGAGTTTGAATTTTTATGCAAATAAAAATTTTTCTTTGTAATTTTATTTTCATTATTTTATTTTGTTTTATTTTCACGTTATAAATTTACATTGTATTAAAAGGGAAAATTCCAAAAAGGAGGAAGTCTTATTACTCTCATCTTGTACCCTTTTTTTGATATTCTCTTTGTCTGATCAAAGGCGCTCGTGTCCACCATTGCTTAAGACCAAATCAATCACACAAGAAAGCGAATTTTTTTGCAAATACATACATAGTTTTAGTGTTCTCTTAACTATTTTCAGCTGGTTATTTTAGAAAATCCGCTATTTAAAATTGTAAACATTTCTATTTTTTACATATTCATAAATTTTGAATTTCCATTTTGCCATAGTATCACTAACCTAATCATATAGGTAAATTAAATTTTTTTTAACATGACAAAATGGTCCCTAAGTGGTATTTGACGTACAGATCCATTGATTGTTTACTCAACTGTGCCTGGGGCGGAGGGAGACGAAGCGATGATATTGATATCTTCATTTCATTATTGTTTTTTTTGTTTTTTTGAGTTAAAACATATTTTTTATTCCACTTTTTTCTATAATTGCAGTTAATTATCCCCCATTCAACGTCAACTATGGTGCCTGTATGCTTTTAATTTATCATCTTACTGACTGCTCCACGTTAAATTTGTTGCGACAGGGTATAAAAATTTTTACGCGACGTTTCAACGATGGTAAACTTTAAATGAATACCAAAACTCTCTACCAAAAGAGATGGAGAGAAAAAAAGGGAGTAAGCTTTTGTTAATTCGCGATCAAAAATTTAAAATACGACCATTTTTTTTCCATTTTCAAAAAAAAAAAAAAAAAAAGATACTCGTAAATTCTGTTCCAAATGACAATGCCCGAAGGCATAATATAAAAACTTTTTTTTTTCTCTCTCATGATTCGATTCCATCAAATTTCGAATGAGAAGAAAATTTAGCCGTATAATTTTCACGTCTCCAAGCTAAATAAATTATAATTCGCTTAATCAAGTCGCGCGAATTAAATTGATTATTTTAGAAATTACCGAGAGAAGTTTAAATTAATTTCGCCGTTTGTGCAACTTTACTCGGGCAAAAAAAGTATAGTAAAACTAATTTATACAAACGTCGAATTGGGACAAAAAAAAAAAAAAATTTAATTACAAAAGCGTATATAGACATGAAATGTACTCGCACTATATCTATATGTAGGTATACTACTATACTATCGTATTCGACTTGGAGAAAATTTTATTAATTTGCTGTAACTTCAATGCCATACAGCTATCTCTTTCTCTTTCTCTCTCTTTCTGTCTCTCTCCCTGTACGACCTTATTTATGGTGAAATATATCCGCCTTCGCTTCGTAAAGTAACGGATTTGTATTTTCGTTTCGCTTTCTAACGCCTCATCCCATATTGTACTTTGGCGAGGGTACAACAGTTTTTAATAAGCAATTTTGATAATCGAGAAAGAATCGTTTCGAGCGAACGTTGGAAATAGAAATTTCGTAAAATTGGATCGAAATCGTAGCTTGAAGCTTATTCGACGTTTCAGTTGTCAGCAAAAAATTTGATTATACTACAGTTATACGTTGCGACAGAGTAACCGTGCATTTTCTTCTATTTTGTCGAGTAAAAGGAATTAGGCCACAAAATGGGATAAGTATACTATCAAGCAATGCAAAATTATTATATTGGTTATAATAAGATTGGTGAATAGGAGGCCATCTTGAATCTATATCAACGTGTAAGAAGAAAACCAGTGAACGAAGGGATAATAGTTAAAGTTTCGTGTAAGACCTCGAATTTTTTCTTTCGCCTTCCCACATTCTTTGAGAAAAAGCAAAGCATGCGAGAAGAAGAGCAGGGTGTTCAATAGGTAGTTCTTCAACGTCAACATTTTGCGAAGGTCTTATTTGAAATTGAACTGCGAGACGAATATAAAAACCACTGGGCTTGAATTGAATTACAAGACGAAAAAGAGGATCTATTCTACCCCAAAAAAAGTTAATAAAAAACATTTCATGGTATTTCATGGACGGTGGTTGGTTCCAGACAGTTTCACCAACTCGTCAAAATCAAATTAGTCTGTGAAGAAAGTGAAATTTTTCTTCAGATTTATTATTAATTTGTTGGTGCCAATATTGTTCACAACATCATAAAGAAGCTTTCAGCTCTCAAAATCATTCATTGTTAGGCCATATAGGGTCATATGTACCGAATTTTGTTTTGTTTCTTGGAAGGGCATGACCAAACACCTCTCATAATTTTAATTTTTTGGGGGGAGAGAGAGGCAACTTCCTTAATATTTTTTTCATATTTAATTAACTCAGACCTACGTAATTATGCAATACTCGTAACTTACCTACGCTGAGTGTTCACTATATAATTTCCTATACAGTGGTGGTCTTCAACATTTTTGTACCTGTAGGCCAAAATAAATTTTTGAGAGGAGCCTACGGCCATGGAACAATATAGGTACAAAAATTTTTCTGCATCAGTGCCTTATGCAGGATTCACCTGTGGAGGAGTTGTTAATTAAGATAATAATTTTTGCCAGTGAAGCCATTAAAAAAATTTGTTTAGATGTCTTTTGTGTTTAAGAATTGGTATTTTTTTTTTTAGCCTTGTGGGGAGAGGTTTAGCAGCCAAAGCATCCCCTCCATGGATAAAACACTAATAACCATTATAAAAAATTAAAATTTGATATTTCTCCATTTGTACAATTCTTTAGCCGACCATAAAAATACGTGCAATAATTATTTGTGATACAGAAATCATACTCATGTGTAGCATACAATTTCTTATAATCACTCTGTGGGCAACTGTAAATTTTACAGATTCATAAAATAAACTGAACCAAAATTACTGTACATTATATTTTGTCTTTATGTAACAAATTATAATATTAATTCAAAGTAAGTGCATTGTGGACGTTACATGGTACAAAAGAAGTAATCTCATTAATTTGGAGATTCATGAAATCAATTTACGAATTGTCGAGCAGATTAATTCAATTAAGGTAGATATGTGTAATTAAAACGGAGGTGGTCCAATAAGAATGAGTGGTAATTTTGCTAATACGTGATAAATAGTTCTTTCTAGTAGATAATTCTAATTAACGAATATTCAGAATGCATTGTTCTCAAACCAACTGGAAAAACGTTGGAGACGATCACGTGGGAAACATCAGATGAGGTGAGAGGTGTAGATTGGAATGTCCGGTGAGTGAGATGGAGATACACGTTTTTGACATTAATTGTACGGAACTTACACATGGTCCTGAATTATTGGGTGTCCATATGAACTGATTGTGATGAGATATGAGCTAGACGATTATAAAGGGGTGTAGCGATATATTGATGTGAATTGTATGGGGGAAAATATTATATTGTTAAATATCCGCAAAAATATGTAAGCACAAAACTGTAAAAAAAAAAAAGAAAAGAAAAAAGTTGCCTACATTTTTGCACGAATAAGATATGTGCAAAAAGTGATGCAACATGTAAAAAGACTTGTGTAAAGTAGGCAAAATCAAAAGTACGCATGTGTACCCTACGGTGCTGTGCAAAAAAGTAAATAATTTGAAAGTGCGCAAGCGTGAATTCTTAATTTTATGCATTGTGTAGAAATTCGGTCCATTACTTACAATTAAAAACATAAAAACTTATACCTATCGATTTTCTGGGTGGGAATTATAAAAATTTTGTTTTTAAAAACGATGTCATTATTTTTTCAAACAATGTGAGCAGCTCTTCTGATTCAAAATTTAATGTGAAATTGTATGGTAAAAGTTTCTAGTTTATAGGAATAATATTCACCAAGATAGATACAATTTCACACATTGGAGAAACAATACTGCTTAGCATTGGCCGATTAAGATCTACTGTAAAATAAAATGTTAGGTAATGCCTAAGAATATAACTTTTGCGTTAAGGTTTAATGAAAAAGTGTTGTTTTATTTTTGAAACTGTTTCTAATATCTTAAATCATATTTTTCTTGAACAATTTGAGTTTGTTTCAAAAAAAGGGCGGATCCATCATAAATCTCACTAATATTTTTCTCAATATTGACAATACCACATTGAAAAGTTCTCGATTCCATTTCTCGTTGAGCTTTCATTCCGGAAAGCTACTCATATTGGGTGCAAAAATAATGGGAACTTTTAAATTACAAAAACAAAATTCGTGTATTTTCCTGTGGTGCAGACACAAAGTGAACACCACATATACGTTTTTTGCCTTAAATAACTATCTATTAGACATCGGCTGTAGATATGTAAATCCAGAGATTTTTTTAATTTTTTCTTTAGTCTCACCATAATTTTACCAAGCTTCCTCGGTTACCTTTTGAATATGTTACACTTTCTAGCTTAGAGTAACAAAAATTTTTCATAGCCCTATGATTAATAAGCACCAATTTTCTCTCGCCCCCTTCTCACGAGATAAATTACTTGTTAACGGTAACTGAGACAATATTGGTCGTCGTACTGTATTTTCGACGACACCAATTTTTCTTGACGACGAATTTTTCCACCCTCTTACGTCCTATAAATTATAATTTATCTGGCTGGTTTTTTTCCGACGCTCTTGGACGAGGGTTTTCGGTTTGTTTGATGTCAACTTCCTCGTTTCTTTCCGTCCGATGGCATCCAATCAGAAGAGGTAATTTTTCTACATTTTTGATAAGGAACTGCTTCCTTAAATAAAAATCCATTCGAGAAGGCACCCTGAGACGATGTTCTGCTCTTTAGAAACGAACAATTTTCAACTCGATTTGGTTAATTTAAATGAGATTTTTCACGCTTTTCTGCCATCCCTACCGTTCAACGGTGGTAAATTTTGAGATATGACATTTAGATCTACTTCTCTTTTCTTTTCTTTTTTTTTTTCCAAGTAAGAAAAAGTATTATTAGATAAAATTCAACCATTGACGTCGAAGAAACAAATTGAAAAGTTATTTTTCGCAAAGTAGGTACTAATTATTCAATGGGCCATGGTCAGTATGGAGACAAATATAATAACTAATATAAGATCACACTTAATATGGCAGATAGAGGTATAGGATGTGACATCTGAAAACCCACGGCCTTCCCTTCACGTCACCACCGAATCTCAAATACTTATATACTTTACAGTAAAGAATGGCTCACAAATTTTAAAATTGTACTAACAGTAATTTCACAGACAAATACATCGAGTTTGACATGAAAATAACTTCCCATTCTACAAAATTGACAACACGCTAATTGGTAACTTTTATATACTTTTGTGGTGACATGTATTCTATAACTTGATCACTGATGAACCAACACCTTATCTTTCCCAATTGTTCATGATTTTGGTTATAAAGTAAACTGTCAGTCTTGTTTTATACATTGATGTTTCCATTTGTTGTGAATACTTAACAATATGCACGACATACTACAGCTTTTACTTTCGATCTTCAAGTCACCAATTTAAACTGTTTTTACCAAAATTACTCGAAATGTGAATGCCATTAGCAGAACCGTTACCAGTCCATCTTTAAACCATTTCCAATTCCATCAACGAACATACTTGCTTGGAATCTGTTGGTTCACCGGACATCGAGAAACCATGAGGCAATATGATTTTTGATAACTGCACTACCAGGTAATTTTTGTGTTCGACTGTAAGTAACTTTTACTGTAATAAAACGTGAATTGTACTAATGGGTCGGCTAACTTATTTAACTCGTCTACTCGAAATGGCCCGACATACTTCGTAGGCCCTGGGAGCTTTTGCTGGTAGGCTGGTGGCCTAACTTTTTGAGCTGACTTGTAGTCTCAACTCTACGATTTCTTGAGACTCGTTGATATACTTTGTATTGTGATTTCAAACCCCTATATTTGGGATGTACGTCATTTTCAGATGTCACAAGGAATCAAATTTCATAATAGAACGAAGAATTTTTGAGAAGATTACTAAGAGAGGAAGGAGAATTGAACTGGCTTTGAAGAGAATGGGTTGCAGGATGGGAGAGAGGAATAATGAAACTAAAGGGCAGTTAGGTGTTAGAAGTTATGAGAGAAGATAGCGGTGATATACATGGATGTGGCAGAAAAAGACATAATTTGATCTGAAATCCAGTTGGCTACAGTGATTGAGCAAGTGTTTTGAATTTCAAAAAGTTGCCACTTTTTGCAAAAGAGGCTGTTCAGTCAACCACAGTAATAAATGTGATTAATATGAGAATTGGGAAGAATTTGTTAGGTAGCTAGATCCTCCTTTTTTGCTCACTGGAATTCCAAAGCAATTAAGAACCGACACGTGGGAAACTGATGCAAAAGGGGTTGAAAGAAAATGTTAAATGAGAAAAATTTATCTGAAGAGTGTGTTTTTGGAAGTAAATGCCTGAGAAGTCTGTAAGAGAATAAAATTAAGGGCATTAAAAAAAAATAGAGGGAAATTCATGTGAGACAAAATTTTTGATGCAGAAACATCTTAGCACTCAGTTTATGGTAGGGGCTGAACGAGAATTACAATCGTCAGATTTGCATAATTCTTACAATTGTAATTCTAGTTTGTGCGTGTTTCATGATGTGTAGGTGGGGGGTTGTGTGTATGTGCGTTATCATAAGTTTTTGGAGCAAAGATTTAAAATTATGAATGAATTATCGAACTGGGTCTTCTAGCGAAGTTGTAATGCTGCACTGGAGTTTTGTTTCCTTAGACCTACCACTGAATACAAGAGAAAAGTTGGTGAGCTTATTTTTAAGATAACAAATAACAATAGAACAAAACAGGTATGATTAAGGGAGTTGTTAGGCAGATACTGAACGTAGTTAAAAAGTTCGTGTATAACTTAGGGTAGGTATATCGATCGAATGATTGAATAAATGAGCAAACGATAAATAATGAAAATAATTTTTTAACTAACTCTTATGAGTTTGAGGGCTTTAAGGATATTTCTTAAAGACATTTTGCAAGTCATACTGTGACTTGTTGCCTGGTAAGTTTCTAATGGAAACGATACTATATAAATCATGGTTTTGAGGAAAGTTCAAGATTTCTAGTAATGAGTTAATACGAGTTTATAGGCTCGATTATTCTTTCAGAGAAAATTAATATATTCCTTGATTTGTCTGTTATGTGAAAGATGTGAACCCATGTTGTGATATTCAATGGAGTACTGAAGAATTTTTTTGGAAATTTTGTATAAAAATGCTGAGATTATCAGCAAAGATTCCAAATGATACTCACATTTGACTTGTTTGTGAGGGATATGTGTGGCTTAGTGGTTAAGTGCTTGGCTTTTCATTCAAAAGGTTCGCCACAGTCACATTCTCGACCTAAAATGGCGATGTAATTCGTTTCGGTTCAATTCGTGCTCCTTGGCTTGACAAGAGGGGAAAATGGGGATTCCCCAGGCTCGGGTTTTTTACGGGCCTGGAATTTTCAAAAAAAAAAAGAACAGAAAAATGATTAGATTTTCATGAAGAATTCACAAAAAATTTTTTGCTTCTGCGATATTGTAAAACCCTTTCCACAAATAAATCCTGGAAGGTGCACTGAACACAGATGAAATTTTAAATTTTTTGCGGTTTTGTAAATTTTTTCTCCTCCTTGTCCGAATTGTCTTTTTACGACACTACGTGTTCCTCCATTTGATTATTCTTTGGTAGATTATTGGCATAAGATTCTGACCGTCACCCAACCACCACTTTGTTACCAAAATGTTAACGTATCCTATAGCCCCTGGATAAAAAAGCTACGTTATCAAAGCCCATTAAAACAGAATTAAAAAAAAAGGTGATGGTTTGCAGATGCAATTTGTGGATGGATTAGGTATTTTCCCGCTCTTGCTTAGTCATCGTCTTTGGAAGCTTGTAACTACTAAGCTTTTTTTTATATCTACTTGATATGCCTATTTTGAAAAAAAAAAAAAAAAGTGGAAATAATAGATTTTCTGTGACACCAACACTGACAGTCGAAAAATCTATGAATTTATGGTGAAAAGGCTGTCTTGTGTAAACAGGTAAAAGGAAACATCTTTTAACGCTTTTGAATGGTATCATTAATATTGTACCTACCTATATAGTTTTCTTATATCTTCTTAAGCAAAGAGAGTTCAGAATGCTGTATATTATACTTTGCCGCCAGCTCATCAATTTGGTTATTGTTTGCAACGAATGGGCTTTGTTCACTCTACACTCCCTTATCAATAATCCCTATTATTTACCTTCTTCTTTGAATAGCAAAAATTTGATGGATATGCGAAACGGTGCTATAGGTAAGAAACCGTGAAATGTTTAAGATCGCTGTAATAGGTATAAGTTAATAAAAACACCCAATGGTTTTAGTGCCAATAAAGCTATCGTTGGTTCGTAAAAAATAATGTTATTAAATAAAGTTAGGTAGTTCATTATAGCTTCTTTCTCTTCTTTATAGACTTCATAAGAGGCATTAGAGTGTCACCATTTAAGTACATTATATTGTTCAAAAATTATATACGAATTTGAAAATACTAAAAGCGGTGGCAGAGAAAATATTATTTTAAGGTACCTACCTACATAAACTGAGCTATTGAGCTTGAGCATGAAAATTGATAATGATATTAACGGCCATTAGTATTGAG
Source organism: Ericerus pela (assembly GCA_011428145.1). NCBI lineage: Eukaryota > Metazoa > Arthropoda > Insecta > Hemiptera > Coccidae > Ericerus > Ericerus pela. The sequence continues at coordinate 10,151 of WOFM01000818.1, forward strand.
CAATACTTACAAGGCAAGGACGTAGATAACTCAGACGTGAGGTGAGAGTTCACATCTTTTTGACCGTTCCTTCTAACCCACCACTCGATTGTAATACTACCGGTACCACCAACAACAACAAACACATATTATTTTCTACCCAGTTTGCTTGAAATGGGATATTAAAATTTACCTCAGAGAAGGTTTAGGGGTGGGGATGATGAAAATTTTCCATTTCAAGAGAAAAGAAAACGATTAGTACTATTTTCCCATTTTGACCTAATTTTCTTATGTACGTATGTAGCCGATGTATGCTTACGTATGATAGTATGTATGTATGTATGTATGTATGTATGTAGGTATGTATGTACATGTATGTATGTATGTATGTATGTATGTATATGTATACGTATGTATAGCCCAGAATTTTGTGTTCACGTTTTGAAAAAACAGCAGAACGATAATATAGCTGAAATTTTTATGAGAGAAGTTTTCATATAGGAGCAGGTCTGAAAGAAGTTTGGTGCTCATTGAATTTAATAGTTTTCGAGAAAACTGTAAAACAAAAAATTATTAAAAAATCATTTTTCCATGATTCTGAGAAAATGACAAAAACGACGAGGTTGAATCTCCCACGATAGATTATCCTTATGTGCAAGTCAAATAGAAGTTAGGTGTCTTTTAGTTCAGTAGTTTCTGAGAAAACTGGAGAAGAAAATTGGTTGGAAAAAATTTTGTGTACACGGTTTTGAGAAAGCTACATAAGGGATAGGGCTAAAATTTCAAGAATGATATTTCTCATATGAGACAACGTCTGTTAGGTGTTTGGTGCCTATAGATTCAATAGATTCCGAAAAAAACTAGAAAACGAAAATTTCATGAAAAATCGGTTTTTGCCAATAAAACATTGATTGATCGATATTTTTGTTAAATATTATAGAAGTTGAGGATCAGAGGTGTAACAAAAAGAGAGATTTGATTGAAGTTACGTCCAAGAAGCGAATGTTTATTTCATAAGTTACATTAATTTAAGCAAAGTACATTTTCAGAGTAATGAACGAACGGTAACGGAAATGAACGAGTGAGCGGCGGAAGTGGTATATCAGTGTAGCCGCGAGTAGATATAAATAAATGTATTTGATATATGTTCGTGTGTTCGTAGGAGTGAGAGGGGAGAAGGATTGGTGGTCTCAACACCCCCCTACAATCTTTTGAACCGATCACGACTGCGGGTGTTACAAAAGTGTTTATAAAATGAGTTTGTTACATTTAATTACAAAATTACAAAAATATAAATTTTAAAAATTGAAAAAGTGTATATATAAAATGGTAACTAATTTGGACGCTTGTAGTAAGTATATTGATTAATAAATATGAATAAAATATAATTGTGGGGACCATGTCCTCCCTTCTTTCGGGGCTCGGCCCCAGTCGACAGACCGCGGACTTGGTCCATCACCAAGTCCGCATAATAAAGTCTACGGACGTAAAACAAATTAGGCGCTCGTAGCACTTAAGCTAAACAGACGAAATTCGTTCTCTGTTTAGCCGACGTGTTACGAA
>WOFM01000820.1:0-88237 GCA_011428145.1 Ericerus pela
ACATTTTTACCGAGTGTCTTTTCACCGACGGACGTTTCACCTACGAAATTCACTTAGCGGACAATTCACTGACAGAATTTTTCACTCACAGGCTAATTCACCTATTACAAAATTTCATCTGAAGGTCCTTTCACCGAATCCATTAAATTTTTTGATTGTAAACAGTCAACCAGGTCACTAGTAAGTTGAAAAGAAGTTAATAATAATTTTATTTAATTAATGAAAATATGAAAACATTTAAAAGGAAAAGGAAAAATTTTTACTTTAAAATTGGCCCTAAAAACTTAAATTATATCAATTTGGTATCTTTTTGTAAAATTTTATTTTTTAGGGACATTAAAAAAAAAAGGCATAAAATTTAATAAATAAATTATAAAAATGGGGGAAAAGGGAAGACCAAAAAAAACATGAAAATTTTAAAATGAAAAAGTTATAATACTTGAAAGTGTATGTACTTAGTTTTTATTTTCATTTTATTTATAATTAATTAAATTTTATGTTCAATATAAAATGATAATTAAAAAGTAATTAAAGTTTAAAAATTAAGAGAGAATGTATGTTTTGTCAAATATATAGCGGACCATACGTTCGTGTTAATGAAAAAAGACTCATCTGACATTTTTACACAAATCGATTATTTGGTATCAAATTAAAGAGTAGGATCAATTCTACACTTAAATATGAAGCAAAAATGCCTTATTTCTAATAAAAAATACAAAATTTTATCAAATAAGGGTGTGGAATACCTTACGTCGTGGAAAGTAAAACCAACAAAGAAGGTGTTCAACAGAACAATTTGCGTGTTTATGCCAATATACCAGAAAGGTATGATAGAGCCAAGACCTCGGCAAACACTGGCGATTTGGTTTATGATTTTTTGGTCTTATATAGCCAGCTCCCTACACGCACACATACACACCTATGTAATATTTACATTGGTATAGTGTAGATAATTTATTTGTACTTTACGGTTGTCATGGCAACGGTAAAGTACGGAGAATGCATCTTCGTATCGGTCCGTGACATCGCCGAGATAATTATCTATCGATTCGTCACGGTCCGAGATTTGTAACTTGTCTATCTGCAAAAATAGACAAGTACAAACGAACATACATTTGTGTTTGGTTTAACGTGCAAGGCACGAATAATTGTCACTGAAGGTGACGACTGTCGTCGATAGGCCGAGCCTATTTCCTCATACGAGTGATGGTCTAATCCCCACAAAGGGTTTCTCCAATAACCTCATTCAGTTATTTTCCTACCCTTTATTGAGCAAAAACACCTCATTTTGGAAAAAAAAAAGCGAAAAAATCACCGCATTTGACGTGGCAACATTGTTTTGTTGAACAAAATTACTTCATTGTTATTACTGTAATAATATTTTTTCCTCAGCTGAAGAAAAAATGAGCCGAATGTTATTCAAGAACAATTCATCTTTCAGTGTAAAACGTCTTAACTGCAAATATTCTACTCAGTTGCTGAGTAAAAATACCGTATGTACAATTTCTGATAGAAAATGATCAAGTTAATGAAATACAGTTAAACATATCCGATCAGAATTGTTGTTCCACATTAGGTCAAAGTTTTTGGCTCTCCTGAAAAATCGTTCACATTTTAGATGAGTCTTTTTTTGTTAACAGGGAAGCATATTATAATAAAAATAAGGCAGTCGGTGAAAAAACCTGTTGGTGAATGTGTAGTCGATGAAATAATCATTAGGTGAAAGTACTAATCGGTGAATTGTCCGCTTGGTGAATTCCCTTCAGTGAAGTGTCCATCGGTGAAACGACCCAAAACCGAAACCTACTACTAATTCCACCTTTTCATTTTTCTTACCCCGTTTTGTCGAATGTTGAGTATCCTGCACCACTCACCGCACTCACCGCACATTTTTCATAAAGGACTCATTTTATTCCTGCGATTCTCGTACATCCTTATGTATTTGATTGGTCGAGTCAGTTCTTTTGTTGGGGCGCGTTCAGAAATGTTACTGGGGAAGGAAAAGTGTTACCCCATTTGTTCAGTCTGCATGTGCCTCTGGCCTCTACCTCATTTTTTGTTATCGAAGAGATTTTTTTCATCCTTTTTTCGATTACACCGGTGCCCAGTACATTCGTTATTTTATATTACGACCTTAAATTTACCTCCCTCCCGGGAGTGGTATGTTTTTGTGTGTTGTAAATTTCTCATTTTTTCAAACTCATTCGAGTCAACAACCAGCAATGAAGGAAAGATTAAATAAGTTCGGGTTAAAAAAGAGTTTCTAAAATATTGGCCTTTATTTTTATCTTTTGGCTTTAGCTTCACGCAGGTTGGCTGCTGTATTGGTATATTTTGAAATCGCAGTGCTGAGTAGAATAAAAAAAAATACCATTAACGAGTGTGCGTGCAGTGATGAGCTAAAGCAAAACCAAGATCAAGGCTACGGCAATTGTTTGGTGTTGGTGTTGGTCTTGCGTCAGTGCTTTTAGTCGCGATCTTGATGCGTCGAGTCTTGGTCTTAACCTCGGTCAGGCTTACAAAATTTTTACTTTTATTAATAGCTTCGTTAAACTCGACCAGCAAAACCAGTAAGTGACCGAATGAGAAGAAAGAAAAAAAAATAGTTGAACATTAAATATTGCAAAAACCATCGAAGAATGCAGCAAGTTGGCCAACATTTCGACTGTTTGTTCGTATTTTATGTCAAATTTCTGGGGGTTCGGTTTTGGTCTTGCAGAAGGCGCAAGGCGACGGTCAAGTGCAACAGTTTTATGCGTGGCTATAGCTTGTCGTCTTCACCAGTACCAATTACGTTCGCACTAATGAACAGATCGATTTATGGTGCGTATCCTTCTCGCGTTTGTTGCTGCCGGGTGGCTGGGGTTGGCAGAGATTCGGCCGTGCAAGGAACTGACAGAGAAACACCGTAAACACGTTCTTATTAATTAATAATTAGTGGTCGGTAGTGGAACACAACTTCGACATCGTCGGCTCCAATTTTTTTTTTCCCTCTTTATTTCGTCGCATTTTCAACAGGAAGTCGTCGTATTTATCTATTTTTTATTTATTATTTATTTATAGTTTTATTTTTATTTTTATTTTTATTTTTATTTTTTTGTTGGTCTTCACTCTCGTATATTTGCAAATTCGTAACGTACCCACGTCGTTTATGTCGTGTGTTCGTGCGTATGTCTGACGACGGAAAGTAACAAAAAAAAAAAAAGGTGAAAAGTCGACATAACTTCGTGTGGCGTGACGTAGATTGTCGGTAATTTTTTGAAGTCGAATGACCTCAAGGTGTTGTGTTGCACTGGCGTGTGTATTAAAACAACATAATTCCGAAAGGGGCCAAAAAAACAAGAAAATCGTCGACCAGAGTTCGATGTAGACTGAAACGAAGCAGTCGGACTGCCTTACAACGGTTGCAACCCTGTGTTCAAAATTTTAGTTTTTTTTTTTTTTTTTTTTTTTTTTCCAGTAATAATAATACCAAAAAACGCTATAAATACTGTAATAGTTACGTTATACTCGATTGACGTGAGAAAGGGCTTTTTTTTCTTTTGTCTATTCGTTGTAGAATTTTTGAAGCCAGTTTGACAACAGTACGATTAATCTCGAATATCCGATGTCACGTATCCCAGTATGGTTGTAAATCTTGATAGCTTCGAAAAGACAGATTTTATTTTGCTTATTTCTTTTATCACCTTGCAGTCTTACATGTTCGTTTCACCCGAGGCTTTTGATAAGGAGGGTGAAAGGGTACCAAAGGTACCGGGCCCGGACATCTTTAGGGGGCCCGGAGTGGCCTTAATTTATAAATAAATTGTAATTTTCAAGTATAAACGGAGAAAAAGGGCGTCAGGACCGATCCATGATGAAGTTTTTGGGAGTAAATTTTCCGAAGGTTTGAAAAAAAAACCACTAAAATACATGTTTTAGAACCTAAAACATATCTAAAAAATTTATTTCGTGAGAAGAGCGAACGAAATTGTTTTCTGAATTTATAACCCCTTTCCAAAGACAAATCCTGCAGCTGGAGTTAAGAGAGGGACCCTTCAGTTTATTTCTCATGGGCCCGAAATTTCTCTCTGAGGCCCTGGTCTCACCATGCCCACTCTCTCCCACCATCTCTTAGGCCCGAGTGCAAGAACGATGCTCAAGTATCAAGACTAACCTGAGAATTATTACTTTCCTAAATGAAAAAAATGTGAGAATTACTGGTATATCATTCCTGCATTCGACCTCCCAGCTGATGGCGTTGAAAACTTTGACGACGTTAGCTATGTTCGACATGGCAAAAAAGAGCTAACCTTAAATTTGTTCGTTTTCGGCAGGTTCTGTTTGTTATTGAAAGTTAGTTCTTAGTTCTATCCCATAGTTTTGTTTTAATTAGTGCCGCCCTTTTCCATATCGAATAAATTTTCTTTTTAAACGCGATGAATGTGTGGCGTTTTCCGAACTCGTGTGACTGTTTGATTTCGAAAAAAATACGACTGTCGTTCTTTGAAGGCAAATTCCTTAAAATCTCTGTACGTCGGCCAAGTTCGATACAAACAAAGATACAACCCTCGAGACGAATGACGTTGACGGTTCCATTGCGTTCGGTCTACCGGTTTAAATTTGACTACATTTCGACAAATTTTCGTTACCTTCGGAGATGGGCAAGTAGTTTATGTATCCGACATCACACTGCGATTGGCCAATTTCAGTTTTAAAAATTAGAACTTATAACGTCACACAACACGAAACCGATTTGCGCCTTGAATTGGAGCTTGATCAACCTGTATGATTTTAGAGAGTTTGCTCCGAAGGAGTAGTTCTTTCAATTTTCCCGACTAGAACTTGAAGAAACTTTTCCTTCTCGAAAATTGCTGAATTGCCTGATACGACTCGGTGCGTTAGCCCTGATGAAAAATTATCTTTTCAAGATATGAACGCGTTTGTATCACGCGCCCTTCTTATGAAAAACATCGTTCAATTTAAATTGTCAATTTTTTGAGTTTTTCCACTTTACAGAACTACTCCGGAACTAAAACTAAAGAGTTCGAACTGAAAACTAAATTTTAATTCAATTATTCGAAATTAAAACTTTGAAAGTAGCATTTTTTGCCTTATTCAACGCAGCTATCATAATAAAACGATTCCTCGCAAGTCACAAAAAGTTCAAAAAGAGCAGTTTCACTGTGGTTTCACCGACGTCGCAAGAGCCGAAGAGAACCCTTAATTTCATAACTTCTGTGAAGTTGTCTGCATCAAAGATCAAAAAGAACAGCTCTAATAATTGTAGTAGTGGTTGAAATGAGAAAACAAGAACAAAAATGAATAACAAAAATGAATATTGTGTTAGTCATTTTTCCCGCCCCAAAATGTTTCAAATAAGAAAATATATTAAAAAAACAAGGGAAGCAAAAGGTTATTTTTCTACAGTGACAAAAAAAATCGGACCTTGCCGTCGACTCCTTTTGTAAAATGTGTGGAAATCATTAATTAATTTCTCATTCGAGAATAATTTTCTGTGAGGGGGCTGGTTGGTCATTCCTGTAAATTGCGCGAAAACGCTGGTAATGTAGCAAATTTATTGGTTACCTGTAGTGTAACTCGTGTGTATATTATGTGGGTTATTTTTTTTTCTCCTTGGAGTCTAGAGGTTGGAGAAAAAGAAGTTTGTGCGGTTTTGCTGGCTTGTGTCTCATTTATTTCGTGTGCGCGTTTTCTTTCTATTTTTTTTTTTTTTTTTTTTTTTTTTTTAGTTTTCTGTCCGTGTTAAATGCATGGCGCGTGTATGATTTTCTTTTCCTCATTATACGAGTAAATACTTTTTTTTTCTTCTTTCTCACTCTTTGACGACTCACCTTCCTCTTGTGGTTGGTTCCGAATGAGTGGTTTGCTTGTGTATGTCGCGTACGTTCGACTATATAATGTGTTATTTATATTTTTCAATGTCTTTATCAGGGACAAAGAGGGCGTTCAAACATGTCATAGGCGAACATACAGTCATACGGACTGACATAACTTACACACATATCGAGTCGTGTCTTCTGTTATATTGGCAACGAAAAATTAACCTATCTGCCAAATTGTGAAAGGCTGCATTTTGTTCGGCGAACCACGAACTACTACTACTTTGCTCTGCGGTGTTTCTCTTTCTCTTTTTTTTTTTTTTTTTTCGCTTTTCTGATGTGTGAAGAAAGACGAAAAGAGCCCCCGAGTATACCGTCTCCCCATTCCCAGCTGATGGTGGAAGGGCAAAAATCCGCAAATGTTCAGAAAAAAAAGAATAAAATATTGCTGTCAGTATTGTGAGAGGTGAAAAAACAACGAGCGTTGAGGTGATACGGGTCTATTGTATTGTACATATATATGTGTATAAAATACGTATGTACCTATGTATTTGCTTTTTAGTTTTTATTTTCATAATTATTTTGGCCAATACCAGCAGTGGCGAAAATAGGTTTGCAAATGTGGCGAAGTGCTCACGATATACAGGTGTTGTGTGTATTTTTCAATTGCCGGTTTGGCACGCGCGCGCGCGCGCGCGTGTGTGTGTGTGTGTGTGTGTGAGTTGCAGGGAGAGTAACGTTTCACTCCATACCCTAGTTTGCCTTTCGCACATACTATTGGTTAGTACCTCATATTGTAAAATTACCAGGATCGGTGAGCTGAACTGTAATTGAAGGATTTGAGAAGCTGTTGTCGATACACTTACCTACGTGAGAAACATGACTTCGGTACGAGGGCCTGGACCGTGCAGCTCTCCAAAGCCACGCATGTTTACTTTATTTTTAAAACCAATGACCCAATTGATATTTTCTACGGGGAACATGATTGGTAAATTGTCAAGACTCTCCTCCCGCTATGAATTGAGCTTATAAATGTAAGAAGCGCACAGCCTGCCCCTATGTCACTCTTTTTTCGTCTTTCTAAAAGGGAAAATGACAGTGATTAAATTACTAAAAATTGTCTCGATGCACGAAATTGTTGGGATCCTTTGGAATCATAGAAACCAACTTTCCCCCTGGAAAAAAATAAATTATTTATACGAATCCGAGACATAGATGCGAGAAGTTACGATGTTCAATTTTGTATTTTACCCTACCAACTATTCCGATTTGATCTATCTGAAACGATGCAACTTTCTTGAAAACGTGCCTTGTTCAAGAATTTGTGAACGTGGATTTGTTTTATGAAATAGTTATTTGTTGGTGATTGCGATACGAGCATCACACTCGCAGCAATCATCTACTTGGCGCAAGTGTCACATACTATTTGTTTCAACGCCCCCTCCTCCAAAAAACAAACAAAAAAAATGAAGAAAAATACTTTGGTAACTTGCAAACATATAAGCCGAATGTATCACAATTCCTTCAGCCAGAAGTCGGGGCATGGTGGTTATGGTATGGTGGCAGCTTTCGGACGCAGAGGCTGGAATTTGATCCCTCGGAGCAGAGAAACTTTCATTAATAAAAAACTAAAAAACCAGTGCATACAAAAAAAAAAAAATAAAAGTACCTAATAATAAAGTGTATCGTAATGTTTGATGACTTACTGCGCATGATTGAAAAATGATGTTGAAAATAGTGTTGAAATCTCTTTCTTCATATACGGTTAAGAGGCATAAAAACGTCTGTTTTTAAGGTAGGTGTTAAAAAAATTTTTTTAATTATTAAAAAAAAATATCACCTTTATACCATCTTTTCGGAGTTGTGCACGAGTCTTCATTAGCATCTGAATTTCACATTGTACCCGTAAGTGGTGATGGTAATGAGCATTTGATTTTTTTTAAATGCTTAGAAAATAAACGCTTGACATTTAAAAACATAAATATGCTCGAGAATTTGTGAGCATTTTCAATAATTCTGGTTTCTGGCATAAACAAATGAGAATAACGAGTATACAAAAAATCTGTTTTCAAAATACGCCACATGACTGTTTCCTGTACTACATTTTGTTCTCGAGTGAGTAGAGTATCTAATGAGCATCTATAAAGTCTAAATTTTATCTTCACTTAATAACTTACGGAACATCCGAACTAAGTAAGCATATAATTATTACAACTTGCAAGTTTGCAACTGATTATATATTTTTTTAAGAAGAAATATTGAAAATTTTTTCTAGCGTGCTGCTGAGCATGCTTGATCCATTATTAAGTGCTTGAGCATTTTAAGTATGAGTACATGCTGAGCAAATGCTTGAGCATACTCAGCATTTGCTCATCAACAATAAATGCTCGAGAATTTACCATCACTACCTATAAGTTGTAAAGCATCGTAATTCGTAATTGTCATACTGTCAGAGTCGACAGACTTTTATTGGTGTGTACATCATCCAGTTTCGACAATAATAGATTTCATTTATCGTTAACATAGATAATCATTCTCGTGGTCGAATCACCAGTCAAATCGAACATCATATGTGATTCAGACATTGTTGAATTGAGAAAAAGGCGTTGGCGTTTCTTTTCACCTGCGTAAGCGGCGTATTCAAGCAAACGTACAAATATGTTATCAGTATTGCATATCCATCTTTGTTGAAGGCGGATTCGTTAACATTTTTTCATTGGTATTTTTACGAGAAAATTATTCAATTATTGCTCTCATTTGTATAACGGTCGTACTTTTCATTCGATAAGGCTAAAGTTTGGTGCTCTGGTGCTCAGATGGATTCTACTTTAGTAGACTCTATAAAATTCTATACTAACTGGTCAGATAGTTTCTACCTGAGATGAGATCCAATTTTGATGCCAATTTTGCGACAGTACTTGGTTAAAATTATATAGGGTGAAATTTTTCTTTCAATGGGAAAATAATTTGGTTAGTTTGTAAATAAATTCTATCAATTCTATTGCCTCATTTTTTTTTTTTTTTTTTAATTCTCAAGTTATTTGGTATTTGCAGCAACTTGGTGTAATTTTTGTATAGTGGCTCTTGGCTCCCAGCTCCATTTTCACCTTAAGTAAAAGACATGAAATTTGGGTCATGTTTTTAAATTATTATTATTATTATTATTATTTATGATTATTGAAAATAACTGTGCCAAGTTTAATTGCTGTCAGACGAATGGTTGGGGAGGGAATGAAGCTATGGATCGTTAGATTACAAAAAATGGCACAGATCACACTAAATAATTAATGACTCCAAAATCAATGAACTCGGCAAAACCCAGAATTAACGAAGTGTACTATCTACATCATACTGTACAACCTATCTTTGATTCGAATTCTTCCTTTAATGAGACAAAATTGCATACTACCGTATGCTGCAAGAAAAAATGACACAAAATCTGATATCGCACTACAACCGTTCGTTCAATTGACATTGATGTTTATGAGGTCCATTTTCAATGAAGGTTCGTATTTTCGTGTCAGATTTCTGTTTTATCGGAAGAAAATTACAACAGTTATCGAGTTTGTACAATAATTTATGTACTTGAATACTTGAGCTTATGCTGTACGATACCGCATAGTCTTGAAAAATAAGAAAAAATAGAAACATTTTTCGCAAACGGACACCTTTCTTGCGGAATGTTGTTCGACGTCGTCTTAAATATCCCACCTCTCATATTGTTAGCTAATTTTTTGAGCGGTGTTCGTATCCCAAGAAAACAAATGCGTCTAATTTGCTTAGATTAACATGCCAAATACCGGTTGATGAATTATAGCATCCACAAATTTAGCCTAATAAAAAAATAAATTTTTTTTTTTCTTTATGAATAAAAATTGTATGCGTACATCGGTGAAAAACGTTAATTTTATCCTTAATTGGAATAACAAAATATGTATTTTGCGCAGCTTTTTTAGGATAGATTTTCTTATTTCATTTTTTGAAACCATCGAAGAACACTTTCCCCAAATATGTATTTTTGATCCAACGTTACTTACACCAATTAATTTGTTAGTTGAAGAACTACATTTGCAGGCAATAGAAATTTTTGTTTGTGACGACAAATCGTTAACAGCTCCCCCAGTACTATTCTACTTGAAGAAGAAAGGAATAGTTACCTTTTGTAGTGAACTGACATTTGTCTCTTCAATTACAGGTGTTGAAATGCATAATCAATATTTTCTGTTGCTTCTCATTGTATTTCGTGATTCGAAAATTTCTAATCTCCTCATCGTCATTGTCAGTCGAAGTTCATTCTATTCTGCTTGGATATCTGTGAATTGAATTTCAAATTACCGTAGCTCTATAATTTGTTACGTTATTTATTTCCCTTTGCAGTTTGCATTGATTTTGTTGATGATGTTCGATATGTAAACATCTTAGCGCTTAATTTAGTACTGCAGTAAGGGCTAAAACGAGAATTACAATCATAACTCATATACGTCTTACAATATTGTGTGGTTATGTGCATGCACAAAGCGCATGCTCACAACCACACCATTATGTTCGCACATCAATCCTTCATGAGTCCCCATTGGAACGCGACCGTATTTTTTTTTCTAATAATTTTCATATTTTTGTATGTTTGTCAGGTATACTGCTGCTGTGAATGTACCATCTGTGATAATACCGACGGCGGTGTCAGCGTCGAGTACGCGCCATCACCACCATCAGCACCAGCACCAGCACCAGCACCAGCACCAGCACCAGCACCAACACCACCATAACCTTAATCATAACAAAGTGTCCGCTGGACTGGCTAAAATCCCAATGGTACCCTGCTTGACTGACCACAGATCATCGCCGACAGTCATTGGCGGTGGTGGTAGTGGCGACAGCGCAGCAACTGCTGTCGAAGTGCCATGCGCAGCCGTCGATAATTCTACCGTCAGTTCCAAGTGTATATCGTCGTCTTCTTCTTCGTCCTCTTCCTCCACGTCATCGTCGTCGTCGTCCTCATCCTCGTCAAAGTCATCCTCGTCGTCTTCATCGTCGAGTGGCGGAGGCGGCGGCGGCGGCAACAGCAGCAGCAGCACAACTTCGTCAACGGTTAGTCGACTCTCGACGACGGCATCGCTAACCATCGCACCCACCTCATTCGTTAGACAACTATAATATTTATTTATTTATTTATTTATTTATTTATTTATTTATTTTTTTTTTTTTTTTCTCTCTGTATAAGCATGTTTCGAATAAGCTACGGAGGCTTTTGGGCAGTAACTAATGCAAAAAATTGCTGTCAAAAAAAAATCTTTTCCTCCGTAGTAAAATGAAAGGAAATGAAAAAAATTAATAGCAGGTGGTATTTTTTTTAAATTTATTTTTTTTGAAATCCTGCTAAAAATTCTGAGTTTGTGAGAGGGAATCGACTATGTAGTTAATTTTTTTTTTTTTTTTTGAATTTTTAATTAGGTAAATTGTGTGATAACGCTGTGAAATCTCGATTATCGTATATATTGATATGTACCAACACCAGTTTTGGTGGCTGTTCCTATTGTTTCTGTCGGCTTGATGTCGACGCGGCCTTTTAACAGCGTGCAGAGCTCATGTTGGAGTTCCTGCAGAAATTTGTAAAATAGAGGATCCGAGTAAGATGACAAAAAGTTCGTTCACTTTGTTGTTGGACTCCATTTCTTTAGGTACCTGTATGTATGTACGCGAATAAGTATCTAGTTGTGTTGATAATTTGTTGTAGAAAAATGTCTGAAAAAGGACTATATGGTCGATAATCAGTCGTTGTATGTTGCATTTTTGTTGTTGACGCGCCAATTATTATTCTTTTGTGCGTTGTTTCATTCCTGTGTGTATTTAACAAAAATTACGACAAAAAAACGTTGGTATATGTTCCTCCAGGTTGAGGTGTTTCGTGCTTCGGATAATGATATTCCTGTTTTTTTGGAAATGGTGTCCCAGAACGATTTGTTTGAGATTTTATTGAGTTTCTGCCGCGAAGTTTTAAATTAACTGAACTCGAGTTAATCTCGATAATGTGATTTGGATTCGTCTTATTGAACTCTGCGATTCCACGTGGCTTGAATTGTGTCGTCGAGACTCGTTGAACTATGAAAATTTTATCAAACTTAAAACAAAGATCAGTAAAAAGTCTGAGTTACCTACATACGTACCTGCGTCCTTCCATAACCGATTTTATTGCTTCAGAGACTACAATTATGTCTGTGAAGTGTCATCCCCGGAATTTTTTTAACATCGACGTCGGTCGTAGCTAAGTACATCTCCACTTTTTGAACGGAGCTTTGGCTATCGGAGTCTAAATCTGGGCAGCTCAACTTTTATTTTTGCATATTGGTGAGACTTACATGTGGCATTTGTTATCGAAACGAAATGTAATCAAAATATCGAATTGCATTCTTCGGGATGGCATACGACTAAAAATTGTACCGAATTTAATTCAAGCTTTTTGTTAATGTCGTACGTGACGTTGAAAATGTTGTTAACTTGTGATTTGTGATCTAATAAATTTGTTGTTCATTCGAAAATTTTCCTGTGTATTAATGTTGATGTCTATCTGTTAAGAATTTTGGTCTTTTATGGAATACTTACCTACTAATTTCGTGCAGTTGGAATCTAAACAGCCGATTTTAACAGAATGGCTATTTTTCTTTCTCCTTCATGTCATTTCCTCCTCTAAAATGGCATTCTATGCAAAGACGCGCTCTAAACATTGTTAAAATGAGAGCTAATGAACCTACTTACAATCGAAAGTTGAAGAGGGATCAAAACACTGGAATCTAATTCAGATAATCCAATTATCGTTGAATGAAAAATTTGTTTATGATTCCGATTGGATGCAATGAAGCTTGGAAAATGGGGGAAAATTCCAAGACGTGTTGCTTAGCCGCTGCTCTCCATTTTCATATCGTCTAAAATGAACATCTAATTAGTCTTACCTCTGCGTGGGTATTTATTTATTTTTTCTTACCGAACTCGTAATTTTAAAATTCTCTCGAGACGGTCCGTCATTTTACGTTTGAGAAACTTTTTTGAAAAGGAGAAAAATATGTTCTTCATTTTATTTTTTCCTCTTTCCTATTTTATTGGATTCGAGTATCGCAGGATCAACTGAGAAATTAAAATTAGTAATAAAATTCGTCATCAAAAGTTATAAAAAATTGGAAAGTAAGTCTGTGCAGGCTTATTTGGTTATAAATTGTTTGAAATTGTTTTTTCTTTTTTCTTTCTTTTTATTACCGCAGTTTCTTGGAAGCTTTTAGCGTTTTTCACGGTAAAGTAATTCTCCATGCTGAACTAGTGACTCATTGTAATTGAAACAGTTCAAAATTAAGCACTTTTTCGTGTATTTTCAAGTTGTTAGACTAGAACCTCCGTTGAAGTAAACTGCTTAAAAAAAAAAATTCACGTTTGATTACATTTTGGATTTGTCTGTGGACGACATTCATCAATCAAAAAGAACGCGGCCTTGTAAATTCAGTTTCTGACTTATCGTGACTGGTAGTTTGAATAGTCGTCTAGACTTGCAAAATGCACTTCATTTGGCAGTAAAAATGTTGTTAAAATGCGACAGTTGGTCGTGAATGGCGTGCAAAAGAACGAAAAAATGTGTAATAAATACCTATATTCAAGTGTACCTATTTTAGATAGGTAGGTACGTCTGTAATTTTAATTACTAGACTCTTTTACGTCTTCTTTATGGTAATTAATTTTTATTTCAATTGCGAAAATTTTTTTTCTAAATTAAATTTAAGATATTTTTTGCTTTTTTGAGGGTTTTTTTTTATTCCTTTCATCTTTTCAATTGGTTAATTGAGATTTTTTTTCTCACGTTCCCGTCCATTCGTCGTTTTGAATAGAAATTTGATACAAATTTTACTCTTTATTACTCGTTATTGTTTTTGTTTGATGTGGTTTTAATATGTATGGTGTTATGTTTTACTTTTGAGAATTTAAAGTATTTCATTTTTGGTTATTTGGTCGAAGAGCCGCCATCTGTACTTCTGACATCGCGTTTATCTGCGTTTAGCGTTGGTTTTCAAGACATTTGTTGAAATCTATTGGAAGAAATCGTTCTAAAGTATATTTTTTGGAATGCCTATTTGAAAATCACCTTTTTACGTGAATTTTTCCAACTTCTGAGATATTTGAAAGTGACTAATTAGCTTTGTGGTTTATAGGTACTCATGTATGAATTATAGGATTGGATCTTGTGGAATCTTATTGCTGAAGATGTTGGTTTCACGTTGCAGAATAATGATATGTGACGCGTCAACGCTTGAAATGAACTTTAAGTAGGTACCTATCCCTGCCAAAATGAATTTTGTAAATTGTTACCTACTATATGAGAAAAAGGGACCTGTAGCGCAAAACACTCATTTTATGGTAGAAGAACCAGTTGAAGACAGCAAACGTACTTTATTATAAGTTTCAGTTTATTTTTTAAATGAGAAATGAAACTAAAAATGTTCTGCAGCAATAAGTTTAAAACACTAATTAACTATCGTAGGTAATAAGATGATAAATTTTTTCGTTCTATATTTTGATACCAAATTTTTAGCCAAATTAATGGCATATTTGTGAAGAAAATCCCTTTTGAAATCGAGTGAGTTAAGTAATAGACCTTTCATTTTTTTTTTATGCGTAAAAGAGAAAAGTAATAGGTAGACGATTTTAAAGTTATACAAAATACCATATCGGATTCAATGTACGTTTAAAAACTACGATATTCCAACCCGCCAGCTAGACGTGATGATACATCCAAGACTTTACTTTTAACTGATCGTTAAAAATGACTAAAAATTAAATGAAATGAGTGATTATGAACAAATTACATTCGTATAGTTTGGCATTAAAGTGATATTGTGAAACTGGTGAAATAAAATTAACTCAACATGGTGTAAGCAATAAATCGTACTTTAAACACTTATTAATAAAACATCAAAGATGAGTGAAACGTTTTCTTTTTTCTTTTTTGGGATACAGGTCCCTGATATCATCCAGTCATAATTTCGTTACTTGAAACTATTTTCTGTTACAAAATCCATATGATTCATAGTTGTTGAAAATTCATGCTATAACTATTTTGCTTTTAAACGTATATTTCATCATTTTGGGGGAGGGAAAAAAATCCAAATATTTCAGTTTTTTTTAGTTTTTTTTTAGTGAAAATTGCAACTCAAATGTCTAAATTAATTAAAATTGATAGTTATATCTCCATTAAAATTTGTTTTTGCATCGATGCTTATACAAAACACAAAAAAGTTGAATCAAAATATTTTAGAATTTTAACCAAAAATCGACCATTTGGCAACACTGATCTTTTCATGAAAAAATAGTAAATTAAAATTGCTGGACTGCCTTCAGAATGAACCCTCTGGGTAACAACCAAAACACTCCAACCATTAATAATTGGTTGTTTTATCCCTAAGTTTTTAATCTTTCTACAGGTCAGCTAAGTTTCCTGATGCAATTGGCAAACAGGAACCACTGATTTCATCAATTCCATAAAGATTATTTATTATGTATATGAATATGTATATATCTTTTACTATATAGTACTGGACCCAGTGATGATCATAGTCGAAAATTTTTTACTATCTATCGATAGTGTTTAATGAACCCAATGTTCTCTTATCAAGCTCAATAAAAGGTTTAAGTTTAACCAATTTTTTTTATCAAACTCTAAAAACGGTCTAATTTAGTAAAATAAAGCCAAAATTAACATTTTGACAAAAACTATCAGCAGTGATAGTTCATTGACCTAGTATCAAACTATCGATAGTTCAATAGTTTGATAGTACTATTGCCCATCACTAATTGGATCAGTAAAGCTCTATAAGTAAGCCCAATGTACTTTTCAAAGTTAGTATGTGCCGGTATAAACTAGACAACCAGACTGTACTTTTTGTGCGAACTTTCGATGTATTGCTGGAGGTCAATAATTTGGAATAGATTTGATAGAGTTATCCCTAGAATTTGCAATGATAGAGCACATAAACAACTAAACATAGTTTAAAGTATGCCAAAAGAATAAAGGTACACTATGGTTGTCTATTTTAGTGCCTGCATATTTAACCAGAAATTATCTTTCTTTATTGGTCCAGGAGAGCTATTCCACTAACACTTTCTTATGCCATTTAAACAAACTTCAACGTGGCATATGGTTTTATGAGATTCGTATGGGACTTTATGCCATGTAAATGAAAATGTAAATGATTTTAGTGGCTGAAATTATACGATATGTTAGTGGAATAGCTCTCCAGTACTATATAGTCAAACGTGTGTATTTGTATATATATATATATATATATATATATATATATATAAAAATCTTCATGCTTCAAGTAGGTTATATTTTTGTATTTATCAGACTTGGCTGATCTGTAGAGATTTAAAGACACTGGTTTTACTCAGGTGGAGAAGCCTGATTCAAACTTGGCTAGTTCTTTAGCTACTGGCCAGCTGGTTGGGGCAATATTTTGTTAACAATTGAATTGAAATCACTAAACCATTTTAGTTATTTAAAGTCAACTTTAACTTGGCAAATAGTTTTATATAAGAATCTCATTAGAATTTCATATGGCAAACTGCCAAGTTTAAGTTAATTTTAAATGGTTGAAATAGAAATGGCATAGTGAATTTAACTGTTGATAGAATAGTACTCCAAGTCGTTGGCTAGTAGCATAAAAATGTGATGTGAGCCAGACTTGTATTTTACTCCAGTAAATTTTAATAGCTGGTGAGAAATTACCGTAATGATTTTAATTGGTTTATGCAGTTTAATTTTTTATAACAATGTGAAATTGTTGAGAACAATTTGTGTCTTAATTATTTACCCTGACATTTAGAGAAATTGTTCATTTTGACCTGGGTAAACTTGGGGTAATATTTCAACTTCTTCCTATACTCTATTTACATTGAGAAGTGCGTGATGTCAGAATCACCTGTCAATATGGAACTTGGTTGGGGAGAGAGGATATGGTATTGATTCATCTTACTATACAATCATAAACATAATTTTATGGAGTGAACAAACAACATTTCTCAAGTAGACAAGTATGGATATGGTTTTTGACATCATCCACTACTTAGTGTGAACAGGGGTGCATTTAGAATGAAAAACCAAAACAACCATGGTTGTTAGGAACAAGTTGAAATATTACTTCCAAGTTTACCCAATTCAAAATGAATGATTTCTCCAAATGTGTGGGTAAATAATTAAAACACAATAGATTGTTATCAAATATTTCACGTTGTTATCAAAATAATACTGTATCAACCAATCAAAATTTTTATGGTAATTTTGCACTAACTATTTACAGTTAAAAGCTTTGGTCATTTAGTCCTGGATACTCAGCAACCATATCTCACCAATAGTTAACAAAATGTACCATGGTTCTAAACTATACAATGAATATCAGTTTACTGCACATATGTGATAGGCTTTAACTATATAGAACTGGACAAGTATAGAGAAATAATTTCTGGTTAGACATGCTGGTGCTAAATAGGTAGCCAGAAATACCTTTTGATGTACTTTGCTTTATGTTTATGAATAGTAACTTTGTAAATTTAAGGGATGTCTTTATCAGATGTATTCTAAATTGGTGAACTCAAGCAAAACATGGAAAATATGCAGAAGTGAGCTAGAGTTTCCTACTTTTTCACCAACATATCTTGATATTAAAAAGTACATTGGTTTTACAGAGCTTTACTGGTCCAGTACTGTGTAGTCAAAGGTAATAGGTTTTTATTCGTTTGTTTTCGAAGCCATCACAGATTCATAACAATAACAAAATCAAAACAGATGAAAAAAGACCTGCTGCACATATGCAGTAAACTGATGTCCACTAAGATGTTGGCACAGATTTTGATATTTACTTGGGTCGACAGTACAAAATTATCAAAAAGTAAAAGTTACGCTATCAGGGTAAAACAACCAGCTCATTCTGAAGGACTGTGATTACCTAGGTAAATAACCAGTCCATTTTGAGAGGATAGAATTTGGAGTTTTGGGCCCATATTCACAAATGTCATTTTAACCTCCCTTAGCTCCGTTTGATATGATTACACTAACTTACACCAACCTACACCTGTAGAGATATTCCCCAAATATTCAAGTAAAACTTAGCGCAAAGACATATAGCATTCCTACATTTGTGGAATCGCCCTCCTAGTGTAGGTTGGTATTAGTTGATGTAGTCCTATCAAACCTTCAACCATATACATAATGGACTGCGCATACTGATAAAAAGTTGAAGGTAAACAAATGAAATGTACATTCCATTCAAAAGTTCTTTCCCTTATCAAACTGTACTTTTCACAATATTAAAAAATCAGAATTCTCAAATTGAACATATTTTTATCCAAGTTTTTCTGTTTGAAATAAATTTTGTTATGGCTAAAGTACTTTGAAGATCAACAGTTGTAAATTCGGATTTATATTACAAGTTTGTGAATAAAGCTATTCATTATTTTACTCCACTAAAACTAAGACGAATATATTAAAAAGGAATAAATGACCCTATTTAATTTTAAAAACACTTTCATTCTGTAAAATGACAATAAAAATCCCTCCAAATTATTTAATCAATTAACGTATGATATTTAATTAATCCTGAAAAAAGGGAACTTTTGAATGAAATGTACCCCTTCATGGTGTCTCCATATAAGCTAATGTTAATTTTGTCAGTATGCGCAGTCCATTATATATATGGTCGAAGTATCAAACAGAGCTCGTCAGTTAATCTTCGCTGAAAAATGACTTTTGGCACAATTTTGTATTCAAGAGTGTGGTAATATTTTATTTTTAAATTGGAACTCTGGTAGGAAATATAAATGTTCTTACATTTTTAAGTATAAAAATGTGCAAAAAAAATTTTTTAAGTGAAATTTAAGTCGAGGGTGGTTAAAGTGACATTTGTGAATATGGATCTTGGTTGTTACCCGCGAATTTCCATTCCTTATCCCAAATGGCTCCGTGTATTTGAAATGGCGCTTCTGATTGTTTCTCTGCATTCGCTTGTTCCTAGTTTACAACCGCAACAAAATCAGTGTTAAAAAGCCGATTGTCCATCGTTATTTTTGACTAGCAAGCTACCAAAGTGTGAACTGTTCCAGCTTCTACTTCTATACAGGTACATCAAATTATCAAGTATGACGTTGATCGTATGATCAATTATGTTTCATCGATATCCGAACGGTGACATTTTCATTTTTAGCTGCAAATTAACAATTCGTCATTTCGTAAACATATTCGTAAATTAATTTAATTCTCGTTTATTTTAAACTACCCACTTATCTTGTTCACTTCGAGTCTTGCCTGGAGGTCCAGTTGCCTACATATTTTTCTTGAGGATCACTCTTCGTGCGAACAAGATCTATAAAAATAATCTTACGCACTGATAAAAGCAAATTTCTGACTTGGCAATTTTCTTGATGTACATTTACCCTGTGAAATAGCTTGAAAGCTATTAGAAATATTATTTATTTTCATTTATAACACTTGGTAGTTTACAAGTGAGTGTAAAAGTACCTGAAGTGAGCAGTTCGCACTTGATAAATTCGTGGACGGGTAGTCGAACGTTTTGAAACTTCTCTCAGCGGTCATATTCGTTCGTTCATCTTATTCGGCTTTGCGTAATAATTATTCGGACCTGTTCTTTTTATTCTTGGTTTACCGGGACGTAGCTAAAGGTGATGAGAGAGGCTCCCCCCAAAAGTTTTGGTCCATTGGCAAAATTGTACGAGTTGTTTATTAGTTGAATTAATTGCATCTAAGAGTAAAAAAAAAGGACATAATACACGAGTGTGTTAGGTGGTTTTTTGGTTATTTTTTTTTAACAGCTGGTAATTTCAAAATTTTCAGTTGGCAATTTTCATTTTTCTCCCCTCCCAAAAGAAGCCTTTCGCTACTTCCGTGTTGGCTCTCTTGATTTCGATAATCTTCCGGTAAATAATGATGGTCGTCAATTATCGTGTAACCAATGTAATGCCAATTTCGGATCCTCGACATCATATTCACAGGTAATTAACGCCAGTTTTTCTTCATCGTAGAATTACCATATAATATTTGTCACCGAGTATAGGGGCTGTTTTTCGTTTATTGATAAACATTTTGGATAAGTTAACGTGCAAAGTGAAAACGAGTCTCGGTCATTATACACTCCTACGTATACCTAACTAACTACTTCAGAGTCGACAATTTTAATGGCATTTTGAGAAAGTTGAATGAACAGGAAAAACACTGTTCGAGCTTTAGGGCGGCGAATGCGTGAACGATACCGAAGTATCTACTTACGTAGTGCCTAAGTAATTCTTTTAGTCTTTCTTGTGGACTTACGGTAACCAAGAACGTTATAACTCGATGTTTACCGTAAAAATGTCAGAATTACTGAGGAACTGATCAGATCTGGTGCTTATAAGTATCAGAAAGATAAACGTCTTATCTATAGTGAGCATTGTCGTAGACTCGTGGCACGGTACCACCAAGGACCGAGTGCAGGAACGGTACTCGAGTAATTCTTGCATTTCTTCCCTTATCAGTTATGTCCCCCTATATGTCAAATAAATGTTGATACGTATAATTTAAATACAACTCTATTAAGGTAGGTAAGAAATTCGCAAGTCACTAGGTTGATACTTACGTATGGCCCTAAGGTTTATACTGTTGATAAAAAGTTCGTTTAAGTACCCACTGTAGTGGTTACTTCAATGTCATTCTTGCATTCGGCCTTCAGTGTAAGTGTGTGAAAACCGTTTAGCACACGTGTGAGACAGAATAATATCGAACGACTAATTACTAGACTGAGACTATTGAAAATGGTATTGTTTTTTTACTGTCGGTTTCATGACGTGTAGGTGAAACCAATTTCGCGTTATTTCAGTAAATCAAATTAATTTTTCCTTTTAATTCGACAATTTTTCGAATAAAAATTTATTACTTTTGTCTGGTTGGACCCGTACGATGTTACTGTAGCAGTAGCCCCCTCGTATGGTATTCATTCGTCACTTGCCTTTGATATGTGTTGAACCAACGTACCCCAGTTGAGTACGATTTATAGTACCTGTGCCTGTACTAACCATCGATTAAAAATTTTTAATTGGGACTTCGTGTTGGTTGAGAAGAAGAAAATAAAAAATCGACCGTCTACGTTAAGGTCTACCGTTTAATACATGACTTTACAAATTCCTTGTTTTAATGGGCAACAAGCTCGTCTTTTTTTCTCATGTGTCAAAATTACATTGAAAACTCATTTTTTATTGTGGCTGAACAGATCGATTTTCGAAGATTTCACATTGCGTACGTATCGTTATAATTTTAGTCATTATAAAATTTTTTTTCTCTTTATTTTCACCGCATTGCGGTGAATTTTAAGCAAAAAGACTTACCAATAAATGGTTGTTGTGTTATATATTATTGTACGATTAAATTAAATATTATGTGATTTAATTATTTTTATGAAATTGATGAAAAAATAAAATTTTCATAGGCTTTAGTTTCTGTCGCCAAATTACTTTTAACGATCCTTTTTTCTCTTCTGTGGTCACGGAATGAACGCAGCCTTCTTAATAAATGGAACGTGTTAATGATACGGATGCAGAAAAAAAAATTAATTTAAAAGAAAACCTGTTGATTGGTGTGCCCCTATAGATGAAATTATGCGTGAAATTATTTTTTTTAATTTAGTCAATATTCAAAATAATGGTTTTAAGTACAAAATAAAATTATTTTTTGATCGCACCGTTGATACTTTTCGTGAAAATTATGAGGCAGTTACGGTACTGCTTTTTATAGTAAAATTTTCTCAAAGGGATGAAATTTGAAAATATTTGTTGATGAAAAAATTTTTACTTCGACTTGATCCAGTTTGTTGAATAGTTTTTTATTTTTTTATGTAGGCTACTCGTAAAAAAACTTTCTTTATCCTATAGTTGGTATCAATTTTATATTTTTATTTTAACGTTTTCCCTTATTATTTGACTTGGTAAAATGTACTGTTTATGTCAACTCCATTCAGACTTCTAGGTGTCTACCATCCTCATTAACCAAAGGATTAAGATTTTATTTTTAGTCTATTACCATTTCCCAAACGTGATGTTAAAAAAAAAAAAAGACCATTGATAATTCGATATTGACCGGGCAAAGAGAAACTGTCGTTGAATATTTTTTGGACCAATACTATCGTTAGTTTTGAATTTTTATGGGACTTGTGACTTAGGTAGTCGAATGTAATGGCCTTTTTCACATCGTGTATTTCTTCTACATGAGACAAATTATAATTTTGGACATATCTTACTTTGGCAATAGCACCACTGATACGTTCATCTTTATTTTCTTACTTAAACGTTTAGCCATTAATAATAGTAATAATAATAATAATAATAATAATAATAATAATAATAATAATAATAATAATAATAATAATAACAATAACAATAACTACCATAATACCAAATAATAATGATAATGACAATAATAATAATAATAATAATAATAATAATAATAATAATAATAATAATAATAATAATAATAGTAATAGTAATGTTAATAACAATAATAGGTAATACTTTTTTGTATTTCAATTTCGTGCAAAGAAGAAAATACGAAATTTATTCTATTAATTGTATGGTTTCCAGTCTTTTTTGAATAATACAGTTTCGCGTGCAATAGATCTTATGCATTTTATTGTCTTCGTTATTTATAGAATTAATTATTTTCTTTTTCTTTATTTCTTTTTTTTTAATTTATAATGCCTGTTGCGAGAATTATGGAACATTCATTTATCGATTATCGTCTTACTGACTTAGTTCCATTAAAAATTAAAATTAAAATTAAAAAAAAATCCATCGTTAAATTTATTAGTTAATTAAATTATTTAGTGGAAGGAAGTTTTTTCGGTGATTGATTTCTGACATATTGTTCAAAGAGAAAAGTGAAAGAAAACTTAATTTTAGTGCGAATCATATAAGCTGAAAGGTGTTTTTTTTTGTTTGTTTGTTTAAAAACTTACACTTTTATTTATTATTTTCTTCCGTCTTTTCTCTCTTCTATTTCGAAGAAAATTAAAAAAAACTACTGGAAGCCGAGTTGTACCAAATATTTAATTTGCGAAAAAGGTGGGTTCGAACAAAAAAAAAAAAGTATGATAAAACACAGAGTTAAACAAAGCTCATCCACCGTTTAAATACTTGGTACAACTGGGCCGAATTTCTGCCGTAGTAAAATATTCCTAATGATACCACCATTTGGATGTAAGTTATTTTTTTTTTTTTTTTTTAAATTGTTTTTTTTAAGAAGCAGTGTGATTAATTTTTTGGTCAACAATGGTGATTATATAACTAGTGAAACAATATGCACGAAATTTATTAAATTACTGAAAAAGGATATTTTTTCGCCACAAATACGAATAAAATTTGTAATTATTATCGTTTTTTGCTTGCCTCTTAGTTTGTTTTTCTTTCGTTCCAAAACTGAAGAATTTTCGTGTTATTATTATTATTAGATACAATTTCTTGTTAACACTTAAAAAATCTTTTGATAAGTCCAAAAGATAAATCAATTTTTTTCATAAAATATTTCTTAAAATATTAAAAATATTACTCTTTTTTTTTTTTTTTATTCCGACGTCCTTTTATATGTGTGACGTAAGTGAATGTGTGGATGTATATATTGTTTTTTAATTATCAAAAAGCGTTCGCAAATAAAAACATTATTTTTTCTAAAATAAAAAGGAAGAAAGAAAATATTGAAAATTTTTGGAAGATACTGTCTGATTATTCTACCTTCCCTTTGACTTTTTGAGCGCTTTGGTATGTAAATTTCGTTTTTTAAACATAAATTTTTGAATTTTTTTCTAATAATCTGCCAAAGGATTGGTCATTTTCGACCGAGAGTTTTTGAAATTGATTATTATTTTTATCAACTGCAACGATGCTGATTTATCGCGTTGTATTTTGTGATTTTCTTAGTACTTCTCTTTAATATCGTAGTGTTATTATTTGTTTTCTCTCTTTGTGAAAAAGCGATACTTTGAATGAGAGAAAAAAAATTAGAATCAGTTTTAAACCATGTGCAAAGGTGGAACTGAAAAACTATTGGGTGTTAAAAATAGGAAAAAAAAGTTATAAGTTGGAAATTTGTTTTTATAATTGTAGCAAACAAATAAATTCTTTGTAAATTTCCTTTAGGAACGAATGAATCAATTTATTTATATTTGGTCTGTACGTTCATCTTTCATATTTTAATTTTTTTTTTTTTTTGTATATTTTATGTGTACCAAATATTTTTATTTATTTCTCGTTAGTTTTATTTGTTTATCTATTTTAGAGTTTTTTTTCTTTTTCTCCCGATTAAATAATTACTTTAGTCATATTTTCTATTTATTTGTTCATTTTATTTAGCAAATAATTATTTATTCTTGTAATTTATGCATATTTTGTATTTACCTTTACGTTATTTATTTCTACATTTTGATTTTGTACAAGTTACGTCACTTTTATGAATTTGTTGGTAATTAAAAGCGAATTTAAAAAGAATGTGCATATTTATTTTTGTTAATATCTGGGTGTACCTACTACTTACCTCTGACTTCATTAGTTGAACACAAGTCTTGTTTTTGAAGCTAGAAGGATAATGTAAAAACTAAATTTCTGAATGTTATAATTTCTTAAATATTAAAACAAGTAATTTTTTTTTTTTTTTTTTTAAATATATGTTCGAACTTGAAATCTAGAAAAATGTACAGGATTTTATCGTGAATTTATCGTCATTCTTATTAAGTTATAAATCATTAGTGAACAAGCACATGTGAAGCTACCCATTTAAGTACACCATCATAATGAAATTCTGATTTGATTTCGGGAAGCCTGGCACTGATATTTTGATTGAATTTTTTTGAGACGTATCAGGTATTCGGGCACTGGCCCCTAAAGATGAAATGTAAAAAAATAGGGCCTGTTTGATTTAGTCAAAAAGTTTAATTATATCTACATTTTTTACCCTTTAGTGGGAAATGCGTATACACGTGTATCGATGGTAAGGTTGATCGATTTTAAATTTTAACATCATCATTCGTGCTTTGTAAGATATTTTTTGTCCTTGATGTAATCCTCATGATGTATTTTTTTATTTATTTAATAGATACCTAGTTAATGTGTATTTACTGCGTTGTGTGTTACTGTTACACTCTGTGGAAATTTCCTGCAACAAACTGGGTTGGGAAGTGTCTCGCAGTTTGTAATTTAGGATTTTAAGCTCCCGAGCTTTCAAAGCGATTAAGCGTAAAATGAATATGACTCGTCTACTTTACAGCTCCAGAGCTTTCGAATGAGCCATCACATGACGCATGTGAATCATCTTTTCGCCTACAAAAAGAAAACCGTAGAAATCCTATTAATAGGCTAATAATGTTTAGTGTATACTTACTACTTAGACTGGATATACATGCATGTTTGTGTCTTTGACAAAGTTAATCAAATTTTGATCAATAAAATGCAAAAAATGTTATGTTCTTAAAGTCTGATTCTACCATTCCAGCTACATCTTATAGGAAGGAAACAGTTTTTGGAGCTGGGGAACAGGCTATTCTGAAAGTGGTTAATATTTCTTGGGTGTTCCGCTGGAGTCAGTGGTTGGTCCATTTCTGAATTTTTATCAGCACTGAAAAAAATTTGTCATTCAAAGGTATTACTGATTTACTGTATGCAGATGACATGAAGGCGAAAAAAAAGGTTAATTCAGAAAGAGATTGCCGTGAATTGTAGGTGAATTTTCACTCATGGTAAAATGAAGTGACCGAAATTCAATTCCATTTGATTATAACTTAATCCGAAAACTCTGTTTCATCTATATGGTACTCAGAAAAAGAAACCAGTCTCACTGTCCATCTTTCATTACAATAAAATACAAGTTATTGAACTAAGGTACGTTTTTCAAGTAAATGATTTGTAGGTGTTACAGTCTGCTGGACTCGAAGCTTATCATTCTCGCCTCATATCAGAAATTTATATACCTAATTTCTACAAGTTTTATTTTTGAATTCGCTCCTTCAGTTAAGAGTTTCATCTATGGTAGGTAGCTATAGTCTACATACAAAGAGGGTATCAAACAGATTAAGATAAACCAAGAAAACTTTCAGAAATACCTATTGTGGAATACCTTATTGTGAAAGAATATTCACACCAGAAGGTAATCAACAGATAATTGTGTGTTCGGCCACTTTATATGTACACACATGTGGGTAAACCAAAATCTGGTCAAACACTGGCGATTTTAGAGCCTGTTTGGAGAGTTTATATTGGGGCTTATTTACATGCACGCATACACACATATGTAGTAAATATGTACGTCTGGGTATGAGGGTGGTTTGTCATTTCTTGTAGAGATAAGAAATGGCAAACTAGTTCGTGTACCAAATTGTGATATCACCATAATTGTTTGATTAATCATGGTTTGGTTCTCTTACATTACTTGCAAGTACTTACAAGTAATTACATTCAAACGTAATCTGTGCTATTTGTTTAATGTCATAGAGATGAATATTAGCTAGCCTTTTGGCAGTGATTGCTGTTGGTGCCCAAGCCCCTTTACCTCATACAAGAAATCTCCCCACAGCTACTCCCTCCAATTTTTACACCGTCAGCCTCCCACTTTGCCAGTGCACTTCCTTTGGCAACCCCAAAACACTGGTAAGATTCCTTATGACCATCTATTTGGGCCATGTAGTTCAAGCAGGTATTCTTGCCCCTTTTGTATTGTGATCTATATTTGCAGGGGGCATAAGGGAGGTAGTGGGAGTGTGGAGGTTGAGAAGTCTTGAACTTCAGTCCTCTCAACATAGGGGAGTTTGAAATCCACTGTGGTGAAAATCCCAGTGTTATGAGTGGAGGAGGAAGCCTCTTGTCATCAAACACAAATTTTGCTTTTTCCTTGATTGCCTGTTGGGGGCTTTGCCTTTGAAGTTGCCAAAGGTGGGCTCTCCTTTCAGGGGATTTTAGGACAAGATGAGAGGAGGAAGAGGAGATGACATCTGCTCCAATATTTGAGAGATCGGATATGCTGTGTTCATCGATAATTCCCCCTTGATTTAAGCCAGTTCCATGTTTTGTTTGAGATGTTGTTGGACTTCTGATTTCCCAATGACTTCTCGTTCATTTAAGTTCTTTTTCAAATCGATGGTTTGGTTTTTATTATTGGTTGATGACATTTGGAGAAAGTGAATGAGAAGAAAAGAAGAAAAATGTATGTACAACAAGAGAAAAACAGAAAATATATATAGAAAATTTCATGTCTAAGTTGGGTGACAGTAGAACAGTGAATGGTTTTTGTTGTAATTCAGTCAATCGCAGTGGCAATTTGTTGTCTTAGCTGAGTGTGTCCTTTCATGGAGGAGATGGTGTTAAAAATTATTTACTGCTAGAAAGTTTTCCTGTAAAATTCTGGTTGGTTTAAACAAAGTTAAGTGTAAAATAAATCTGAAGCTGTAAATTCAGCCATTTTCAATAATGATTGATTTACGTTCTTCTTTTAGTCATTTATGTAAATAATTGAACAAAAACCAGTCTAGAACGTTAATTTCAAAATTGCTGAACTATCAAAAAAATTTACATTTCTGACTAATTTTTCTCAAGAATTTACATTAAATTGGTGTTAATGGAGGTTATCAAATTTTATTTCCAGGTTTTTTCTTTTTGCCCAGTAATGTTACGTAATTGACTACGATATATACAATATTAGTACTGAACCAACCACTTGACATATTGATTTTGGTGGGGATCAGCGTAACAGTACTTCCAGTAGGTACCGCTATATTTGTTTTTCTTTTGGCTTTTTGGTTGTAAAATGCCTAATTCTGGACTAATATACTTGAAAAATTTGGAACAAATATTTACTATAATCTATTATAACATATGCTACAAGTTGTGTTATGGATCGGCCGAACCTACTTCCATAGAGTCCACTTTTGTTTCGATTTTGAAAAGGGTAATAGTTTTAAACTCTTCAATTTTAGGTCAACAGTTACAAAATTTAAAACAATCAAAACCTACTTTTTCTAACAGAGCTGCTGCTGCTTTAGGTATACTTTTTTTCTATCACTCTCTATCAGTATTCTTTCATTCGGCTCTCGCATTTTGTATTATCGAGCAAAGTTAGTGACACTAACGAATTTTGTTAACTAATTTCTGAACTGATCTCGTGTGTAAAATTAATTTCCTTTGAATAATGATTGTCAGGATGTGATATCGTGTTATTTATTCATTCGTACCGCATTTAAAATATTTACCGGCTAGGAGTGGTTTCCTCGCATGTTTCAAGGGGTACACCCAGGAAGTTAATGAGTTATACACTCAGTAGCCAACAGCGATAAAATGTTTATGTTCAATAAAATTATTAATGTATGTATGTACGATGTATGTAGGATTATTTTAGACGACTCGTCTCTAGCCTGTCGTACTATTTGAATTTAACGTTCAGGAATATGAAAAATATTAAATGAGAAGGTTTATTCATTCAGTCATGCAAGTACATAGAAATGTTCTTAACTGGTTTGGATCATCTTTGCACGGTTAAATATTGGTGATTCTTGAGAACAAAATGACTACAAGATAAGAGATGCAAATGACTAAAAATCACATCCCTCAATGGGGAAATAACGAGGAATTTTAATGTACCTACCTATTTACTATTCTTTAAAATGTTACTCTATATAGCTATCAGTTCAGGTTATATTTTATGGGCTCTACGTATAATGATGCTTTAAGGCTTATTGAAAATTTCACAACGCTCATTTCAGTTTTCTGGATGAATATCTTTACCTTGGATTCTCATTCCACGCAGTCAATATTGTAAGCTAAATTAAAATAGAGAAGTTTGAAGACAAGAGACTGGGTGCCTCATAAATAATAACATATCCTAATCTAATGTTTATTTTTTTCTCATTAACTTGCCTATTTAACACCTACCGTAGCTACAATACGAGTATGCTCAGTTAGATTTTTTCGCACCTACACTTACGGATGGGTTATGGAGATGTGAGAAACAAAAAGTACCTTTCATTTCATTAAAATTTTGAAATGAAAAATTTATGGTTTTTAGATAATCTTTTCACGAAAAAAAAAACAGAAAAAAAAAGAATTATGGGGCACATTATTTAGGACCATAACTTTTTATGCTGAAATGAGTGGTAACATTGATTTACAATAAAAAGTTCGTATTTTTTAGCGAAAGAGTGGTAGATTAAAGTTCAAGTAGAAAGGGTGAAGATGAGGTACTGTGAAACATTGAGAACAATAAGATCCCCATGTTTTAGTTTAGGACCAGGATTTAGAGATTTTTTCAGGAAAAATAGTACCTATATGAAAGAAAAAGAGAAAAAAGAGCAAATTCTTAAATTTTTATTCATTTTTGGACATTTTTGTCGTACTGTAGTTTGTCAAAATGAGTGAAAAAGTTGATTTTGGCGGAAACTTGGCTACCATACTTATAGAATAAAGAAAGAGTTTGAACTAAAAGAAAGGGCATTCCATTGTTTGGTCAAAAAAGAGAGTAAATAGTCTTAAAATGAGTGTATCTGTGAACCCTTGGGTATGCAGTAACTTTAGTCTGCTTTTACGTTCATTAATGCTCATTTCAGTTTCATCTAGAATTTTTCAGTTGCTAGTGGGAAATAGTAAAACAAAATTCAAATTATTAAGTTCGTAGGTACTGTGGGATATTGAAACTGAATAGTTATTGCCCCTAAAACAACCGCTACATGTGACTAGTTGTATGTTATAGCCCTTGCTTCGGAATCTGGAACACTCTCAAGAGAGGCTCGAGCGAGCATGAGTGGGCAAGAATCAAGATTCGTAAAAAATTGGGATTCCAATCCATTTCTTCGGATCAAGATGATTCATGGTTCAATTCGAATCACTTTTAAACTACTTATCGATATGCTTCGTGATTTGAATCATTTTTCAGGATTTTGCCCACTCTTGTCGTATTGTGGTGAAAAACAGCTTTTTTTTTTGTAAAATACAATTGTTGCATTCAGTGTAATGGTTTTGCCTGTAGAAAAGATGTAGGTCACACTAATTCTTCTGTACTCCATGTATAAATATATATGGATATAGGTACTATCCGTTAAACCCGGCATTGCTCGGAGGTAGTAGTGTATAAATTTTCAGGATTCCTAATCGTAAAGCTTATGCAATTATTTTATTTTGACATAATTTTTGTTTTGGCCCTATTGCACTACCATAACCCTAATTGCTGGAGAGTGGGTGATTTTGGAGAAAGTGGAGCAAACACAGACACTGATTTTTATATATGTATATATATGTATTTTGATTGATTGATTGATTGATTGATTGATTATATTTATATTTCCATTTTTTAATCAATTTGGCAATTTTTGAGTTTAAGGTGCCTCAGATTTTTGACATATGGCAATGATACTTGGAATATTGTTAGAGGCTTTCATGGGCTATACATTTGTTTGAAAATTTTTGAAATTCGTCCACTGGTTTCGAAGGGAGGAATTCTCAAAGTTATACGAACCCATTATAGACAATTTCGATAACTCCCGGAAAGTAAAATATTTTGGCCTGAAATTGTTTTGGTAGTTAGAGATTATTAAGGACTGAATTGGCATTGAATTTGAGAAAAATCGGTTTTCTGGTTTTCGAATGGCAACCGCAGCCAACACAAATATTTGATATCGAAAATACCATATGCAGTATTTCCAAACATTACACGTATTATTAAAAAGAAAATTCTATTGACCTTCAAATTGAAAATTTTTGGAGTTTAACTTTACAAAAAGGTGGCGACTGGTGCAAAGAGCACTTTGAAAGATTATTTAGAACTATACTGTATGGTTGATACATTATTATTTTTAGATATTTTTACTTCCATTTCATAGAATGTGTGTAAAACAGTATAAATTAGATCCAGCTTGGTATCTCACATTACCTGAATATTCTTATGATGTTATGAAAGAAATGTTGAAAGTTAATCTTCATTTATTTTCAATTTCTAAAGCTAATATGTATTGTTTTTTTGAAAATTCTGTCAGAGGAGGGATAATAACACTATTTGTCGATATGTTGAAGTTAATACTCAAAAATGTTTGAAAATTTAGGATTCAACAAAACCTCCACGTTTGTTAGCCTACATCGATGCAAATGGTTTATATTTATGGACAATGTGTCAGTTTTTACCAATGACTAAATTTAAAGAGGTAGATGATGCTTTGCATCATTTATTTTCCGAAGAGTTTATTAAAAATTCATCAGACACATGTGAATTAGGTTATTTTTTCGATGTTGATATCGAATATCCACAACATTTACACAATTTACATAATTGTTTACCTTTTTTCCTGAAAAAATTTTTAAAAGAACAGTTCCTCAATTATTTTGTACTTTGAATGATAAAAAACAATTACCATACTCGTTACAGAATGCTTAAGTTAGGATTAAAACATGGGTTAAAAAAAAAAAGATAATAAGTTTTGAACAAGGTTCAGTTTTAGCTCCATACATTACCTACGTTAAATGCGAAGTTAAGCGAAAATAGTACATCATCATTTGAAAAAAATATGTTTAAATTAATATGTAACGCAAAAACAATTAAAAAAGCTCGAAAGAGAATAAATTTTAATTTGGTCAACACTATACCTTGTTTTGAAAAATTAGTAGCTCAACCAAATTTCAAAGAAGCGATTTGTTTTAATTGAAATCTTGTAGGTATTCATAGGTATAAGACAAAAGTTAGGCTTGATTTACCTACTTACTTAGGCGCATCTATTCTTGAAATAAGCAAAGTATTAATGTACAAATTTTATTACGATAAAATGAGTCAAATATTTTAAAATATCAACTATGAATTATGTTATAACCGTTGATATGGATAGTTTTATTTTCAAATTTTCAGATCATTCTTTATTCTCATATCTGTCAAAATTTCCTCAATATTTTGATTAATCAGATTATCCTGAAAATAATTTTTTAAAGAATGATGTTAATAAGAAAGTTCTTTGAGTTTTTAAAGACAAATTAAATGGAAAAATAATAACAAAATTTGTTTCTCTTTCTCCAAAAGAATACGCATTTACAATTTATGGAGAGGCGAAAGGAATTAAAAAAGTAAAAAGTTGTTTTGAAAAATATTGTTGATCGAGAATTAACTTTTCAAATGTTTAGTAATGCATTATTTAATTTGGAAATTGTAAGAAAAAATCAAACAGTGCTTAAAATTTTAGGACATAATATTCTAACCATTTGTTGAGAATAAAATTGCTTTAACAATCAATGAAAATTGTGTTAAGCGCGTTTATACTGACGGAATATCTAGTTTAGCTTACAGTCATTACAAATTACTGGAAATAAGTAATGATAATGATAATGAACAATAGGTTTTCTAAGGCAAAAATTTTTTTTGTTTTTAAACATTTAAGAAAAAAAATGGATATTCTAACTTTTTATGTGTTTTTATTAAACCTTGGTTATTTTTTAAGAAATTTTTTTAGTGTAAATCTTATTTGCGATATATGTTTTTTTAAATTTTATTTTGATTTATACTTTCATCGTGAAGATCGGGTTGAGATAATTGTAATCCAAATAAATGGACAAATATTTCATCGTCGTGGCCAAGAAAATTAAATTTGAAGTAATAATTCTATATATTCATTTATTTGTTTATTTGTTTCGTATCTACTAACATTACATGTTTTTTATGTTGTATTGTTTATTTTGCATTAACCTAAAATATTCGGGTTACTTCTTCACTTAATAAGTTATATTTGAAATATTTTTCTGTTATTAACACGGCGTAAGCCATGGTTCCTTTTGGTACGGGTTCATTTGTTGTCCCATTTATTTTTAAAGCTGAAACTCCACCATTTTAAATACCCATATCTCGATATCGAAGGTTGATTACGTATAATGGGTATTCATTTTTGAAGTTATCTTTTCCCAAAATTGGAGTTGGAAACCAGTTATCTCAATTAGTGTGATTATATGATGGTTCAAATTTGGTGAATTCTTCGTAAAAAAGTGCGTAGTTATTATGAAATTATTGTTGTATGAATTGTAAGGATAATAATTAGCATCTATACATGATTTAATATCTCTTATTTGACAATTTGAAAAATTTCTAAGTGATTAATCCCAATTTTGTTTCTGACCAGTTTGAAATCTGATAATGTCATACAATGGTTGATCGCTGGTATTAAACATTTTTATATTCCAAATAAATACTGTACTATCTTTTCATAAACATCCCATGTTCTGAATAGAATTGAGAGTACAGTATAATTTTTTAAAGAATTCAGATACCAAATACGTATTTGTTCATTTACTTGCACATATGGAATTTTCCATGAAATTGAAGTAATCGGTACCTATTGTAGAAAATACAACATCTTTTTCGGCAGCATATGTGGAATGTCTTAAAAATACATTTTTACCATCTGTTGATTGTTTTATAACTAATTCCATTTGCACATTTAAAATAGGTTTGTGAAAATCTGCGATAAATCCTAAAATTACATTAAGTAGTAGTACAAAATGTAATTTTCCATTTGCGAAAGAACTGGCATATGGATGATTTTCTTTCGTTCCAACTAAAAATCCATATTGATCATACCAAGAAGAATTTTGAGGCGTTCTTAATAGAATACTTTTCATAATGGAAGTGATTTGTAAATTTTTAACATATTCAATAAGTTGACCATTTAAATACAATGAAACATCGTTAAAAAGACCAGCTAATCCATTATAATCGAAAGTATAGTTAGTAGGAATTAATGCAACATTTGCTACAATATCTAAGCATGAATCACCAGGAAAAGTGTAAACATCTCTTTGTTCAATATCAATTCGAATTTTATATTTTTTGTTCAACCCACTTGCAGCATATGGGTAATGATTGCGAATTTTAACGGAAACAATACCATCATCAATTTTTAATTTAGTCATATTAAAACTTTCAGTTCAATTTTTTTCAGAAAATTTTTATCTTTTGATGTTATGTTTTCGGTAGCTTGAGAACTGTTTGATTAAATTACAAGAATGTTGGGTATTTTTATATTTATTATTTGTTTTTATAGGAATGCCCCAATTTTTTTATTTGAATTTAATAATAATGGCATTTTTAAATTTTTTTTTAATTCAATTACCACAGTAGCTTCATCACCTCGAAAATTAAATTAATTAATTTTTGATCATTAATTCTAATTTCAATTTTATCAATAATAGTTTTACTCACTGGTAAGAATACAATATCTCTTGGAGTTTCAAATACTTTATAACCTGGTGTAACAGCAATTGGAACACTATACAATAAATGAGATGATTCCCCATTTATACACGAATTACTTGCTAAATTACAATGTATATTCAAAGAATTAATTGCATATAAACGTAAAGGTCCAAATATAGTTTTATGATAATTTAAATCAGTTGAATAAAAATTAATTGGTCTATTATTTTTTGTAATTTCCAACAATTCAGCAAATGACTTTTATAAAAACATGTACTATCAGATAATTTTTTTTTATCATCATACTAAAGTTATTATTTTTTTCAGTTACGTTAAAAAAACTATTGGAAGCCATAAAATATATCAATCCAACACTGTAACTGTCATCTTTCTCCAGCTGAATTGGAGGAAAAATGGTGGATTGTAAAATACTTGAATTACCATTTAAATTAAAAACGTGTTATTTGGAATTTTAGAAAGGATTTTAAATGGTATATGAAATAATCATAATGAAAATATTAAATTATAAACGAGATTTATTTATAAGAAATTTGATATATAACTGTTCACAAATTACAGAAAATTTTTTTTTCGTAATTACGGTGGTTATAGAAAATATCATATTTCTTCAAATATTTGAGCAATTCTTTCGGTGGAGGTAAATCTCCATAACTATCAAAATAAGTTACGATATTATCAATTTTTCAAATCAGCAACCCAATGAGTCCATTTGTTTTCAATATCATCGAGATTGAATATGAATGATTCATTCTTGGAAGGTTTGATATGTAAATTTTGTCGATCGAAAACCCAACGAAAATTGAAAATGTTGAATTGTTTTGCATATTGTTTCAATAAATTCATAATCAAATAATTCTCTATTTGTTTTTAAACTAAATTTTTTCATCCGATTTTCAACTGTCTGAAATTTCATGATAAATGCAAAATTAGTTTTTGTCCTTATCTTTTTAAATGTAAACCTCTACCACATCGAGGAGTTGTTGGAATAATGTTTAAATACCTACAGTTATAGCTCTACCTTTTTTTGAATCACTGCTTAAACTATTTCGAGCATTATTAATAGCTGATACAGCGTCGCCAATTTGTTTAACACTACACCCGGTTCCACCTAATGAACATAAAGTTGTGGCAATTGGTACTAAAGGTAAAAAACCACTCACTTTGTTTTGGAGGAGGTATAATTCTTTTTGGTAATATTTTTTTCCCATCATTTGATTTACGATAATTGTTAATCGCACTCATAGTTTGTTGAATATTATCTGTCAAAGATGTTGTTGGTGAAATTGCAGCATGAGCTTTATATAAAATACTTGAAAAATTTATTTGTTTTCGCTTGTTACCCATTCCCTCCTTTCTTCTTTTACAATGTTTTTTTAATCGCATATTACCACCTCCTAATTTTCTTTTCAATTTAATAAAATTTATTGTGAACCAAGCTGGAATTTTTTCACCAAATACTGCAGCATCTTTGGTTTTCACTCTTTCCCAAGCTTTATTTTCCAAAATTTTAACCGCTATATGACGATCGATTAAATTATTTGATTTTGAGTAGGTATGCAATTTCTTTAGTTGCGTCTCTAATGGGTTAATACCGGCTTGATTTATTCTTTTTTCTAAATTTGTACTTGGCCCCAAAAAATTATAACCTGGTACATGTACTTCAAATGGTAAATTGTTGATTAGTAAATTTATTATTCCATTTACTTTTTTTACTCTTTTTATGAGACATTTTCAGCAAAATATAATTTGAAAAATAATTATCAAAATTATTTAGGTAATTAATTGATTTATTTGAAATAAAATGCTTATATTTATATATTTTTTCTCAATACAAATTCATTAATTAGGTAACTTTGACACCATTTTAGTTTAATGTAAATTAAACAAAATAATAAACTACAAAAATAAATAATCACTTTCTATACGATGAAAATTATTTAAATTTTTAGAAATTAAAGCATAAAAGTAATGTGAACATAAATTTTCAAATATCAAACACCATTGTGATAAAATAAATTTAGAAAATAGAAACGTTTTCTACTAATTTTGTGAATTATTTTGGTTTTTTCTTGAATTTCTATATAAGTTGGTAAATCGATATATTTATGCAACCATACAAACCAATTTGAATATTCTTCATTGTATGGTGATGTACTCGTTATTCCTAAATTTTCCGCAGCAATATCATTACAAAAAATACTATTAATAGATACATTTGGTACATCTTTTCCAGAAACAACCGCGACTTCAGTAGCTTGATAAATGGTGGCTTCCCTATCTCGTATAGAATGTCGACCTAAAATTGTATTATCTTCAAAAACCCAGTCACGGGTTATAAAAGAATATATTTCTGGATTTAAATATTCATCCTCCGAAACAGGATAATTTTGAGTATCAAATAAAAATGGATTATTATAAATCCTATCGAAACATTTTTTTAAATCTACATTTTCCCCCATCATTTTACCACCAAGACGCATTATTAAATGATTCATCATATTATAGATTCGTTCTTTAAATTCTTTATGCACTGTTTGAACATTGTTTGAAATTTCATCATTTTCCAGATCTTCAAATGGTGCATCATAATCGATATCACTATCATAATGACTATGGCTAGAACTAAATACATCACTACCTTCGTATCCATCATCATTATCGTCATTATCACTTTCAACATCTTTTTCTTCTTCTTTTTTCTTCTTCTTCTTTTTCTTGCCCCCAATTTTCGTAATTAGCATCGATGGCACCAGCATTAGGTTCTCCTCTTCCCAATTGATAGTAGCAGCGACAGCTTCTTCTTCGGGTGGAGGATAAACAACTTCTTCTTCATCAGAATCGATGTCCATACTTTCATGAGCAAGTAATTGTTACACCATATCATTTGAAACTGGACCTGCATTATATTCCGCAAACTGAGCATCATTTTCGCAAATCCCTTCTCGCTCATTTGCTTGAACAGTAAAAGACTTTTTTTCTCTGAATAAAAACCGAAAAATTTTCAAGTTACACATATCAATACTGAACATTATAAAAGTTATATGAAACAAAAAGTATCTTGAATTGTAAAAAATATGAAAAATATTTTGAACTTTAAGAAAAGATAAAATGAAATTGGTGAGATCAATTTATGTATATATAGGTAACGTATATAGGGTACCCTATAAACGTTAGTAGAACATTTATTTATATACCACTGAGGCCCAAGCACCAGAATGTGGTGTCAAGCAGGCTCCCAACTTCCAAGCTGTCTTTGCCATGAATAATCAGAGAGAGTTGAATTTGCAGCCAGGCGAAGGTACTTGAACTCGATGAGATGAAATAGTTATTTCAAACAATATGCGCTCATTTTTATTTCTTAAAATAATTTTTAAGTGCTCCAAGAGTTCTTACTTTATTTCTTGATTTTCTTTGTTGACCTGTACTCGTATCTGTATAGTATTTAATCAAACACATTTCATTATTAAAGCTGCATTTTCCGTTTACTCCTGATGAATATTATCATAATACACTTTCTTCTTGTAATTTTGTATTACTTTGGCAATAGGCCAATAATTATAAATTCTCATTACCATAAGTACCTACCTGTTTTTGTTTTCAGTTTACCTACACTAAAAATTAGATCGTTGATTTTGTACAAAATAGCGTTGCTGGCGACTGCCGATGCCCGATGGGTTGAGTGTAATCATTTGATCCATTGTGTATTTGAGAAAAATTAATGTTTCATAAAAAATGTCGACAATGATCAGAGTTCTAAACTTTTTCTTTCACCTTCTGGTGCGAATACAATTGTTTGAAATATTTACTGAATTTACTTATTATTTCAGGTGTTAGTATGGTAAAATCAGTGGCATATTTCAGGAGGGTTACTACGACTTTAGAACCCCTTGGAATTAAAAAAAAACATCAGTCCTGTGGCGTGGCTGGGATAAAACTTCTAGCAGGAGAGGGGGTTTAGAGTCCTGTCATTCTTTTGAATACCTACTTAAATACAATATTTAAGCTCGAAAAAACAACGATGAAGAAAAATTTTTTAAAGAATTGGATTTCAATATGATTTTTTAAATCATCTTCAAAAGAATTCTGCTAAATATGCTTTGAGAAGGCATGAAAAGTGTTGTTACGAAATTATTTGTTCTTTCTATAAGTTTCGTTTTCTCTTACATTTTTTTCTGTCATCTCACAACCATCTTACTTATGGTGCAACAGTATTGCTTATCGGCTGGGCATTCTCAATTTTGCCAAACAAGTACCTGGATTTAATCTTAGTTCTATTCTATAACGCCACAAGCCCACAACTTACACTGAATGACAAATATTTTTTCCAGAATATTGTACGAAATGAAAATAATTTGATGTAAGAAATGTAAGAAGTAAGAACTGAGGTGTTGCCATTTACAAATAAATGGTTCAGTTAGATATAATCATAAATTTTTTGTGTATTGCCACTTTACTGAAACTGATCGAAACTAATAATAAATTATTTTTTGTAGAAATTAGAATTCTTCGTTATACTAACAAAATCTTACGGAGCTGAATTCATAAATTGTGATGAAAAGTTAAGAACTGTTTTTTACTGAAAGTTGTCGAGAACCTAGCATTTATGTGCAGAACATTTTTACCATTATATGCGTTCGGCATAAGTAATGCAACACCTTGAAATTTTTGAAACTGCTATCATTCCTTGTACCTTGACAATCGTCTGTCGTATTGTGTGGTAGTAGTATGATTCATTTTCTAATTGGATAGTGCATAATTATTGCTATTGTTTAAGAGCAATCCAAACGTGTATATGTAGTTAACGTAGACCTCTGGCCTCTGTGCCTTTTTGGTTTTTTCTAGTTTTCATCCTAAAAATGGATGGTACCTAATTTATAATGGTCAGTTTTTCCATTCAAGTTCAACTTTCGAATTAAGTTTTGGCTGTGAGAAGGAAATTTTAACCGTGACCTACGTTTGGGGTAATCATAAGAAATGATCCATGAACAATTTTCATTTGATGTCAACGTTGGGGCGTTGTTATAAAATTATAAATTAATTCGTTGAGATCGCAGTGAATGTGAAGATAATTAAGCAGAAGGGTACTTCAATTCTCAAGACCCGTCGTTGATGATTTAAACCAAAATGCTACATAGATATCAGAAATACCTACTAGGGTGGCGAATTTTTGATCCTTGAAAGTCAATTATTTTCAACACAGTAGATACCTAATGCTTTTACTTGAAATGTGTGGAATGATCCTAAGAATCAATACCATTTCATTGACTAAGTATAAGTTGACGTATTTATGTTCATCTTCATCCTTGTGCAGTGATGACGATCATGAGATGACTTTTGATATCATACATGTAACCATACTCATTTAAATAGGTAATAATTAATTAATATGGTTGATGTACCTATGGTACGATTGCGTGGAAGTTGGAGTTGATTAAAATTTATTCAGTCGATATTTTGTGAAACATCAAACCAGAAAATTCTTACTCCTCGGGTACCTAACTGTATACTATGTGGTCTATACTTGAATCATTTCAACATGTGTCAATGCACTGTATATATAGATCATGTTTCATTTTCTATCTGTGCTACAGCAAAAAAGCTGAAGAGAAATTAATCGTGATAATAAACAATAAATAGTACCATCTTCGAGTGGGTAAGTACCTATCATCTTGGCAGGTTTTGCATGCAAAAGTTGCTATCAGTGAAGTGTCAGGTTCAGGTCTTAAGTTAACTTAATGCGGGTTACCAGTTACATATTCATGTCAATAAACAAGGGTAGACATGTTTTTGCTGGAAAGAATGAATTCCCGATGTCAACGTTTGTCGAAGGTATTTGTCATGAACTTGTTTTCGGCCTTCGTAACTCCCATCCATTAACATAAAGTTCAGAAAGCATAACGACTTGGTTAGTGATCATTTATAAACAATTTATTAGCGCTGCGACCTGCCTACCTACTCTGAATTGCATCGATATTAATGAGTGAATTCTTCCTACTCGTGGAATATTACTAAAAGCAATGAAAATTTGAAAATAATTGTGTTGTGTTGGAAGTTGGACTAGGTATTCGTAGAAATTTACGATAGCTTGATCATTTGGTGTGATGTAACGACTGTAACGTCGTGAAAATGTTGCTCATATTTAACATTACCCATTGTTTATCTGTGTATACAGTATAGCTGTACCCATACGCCTGTTCATGCGAATCATCGAACTTGTGAAATGAACTTTTTATTGATTGGGATTTAAATTATGGTTGGGTAATTGAGGATATAAAATCTGCTGATGTGTTTAGTAATCGCTACACACATGACTGTAGTAAACTGTATGTATCCATTTTACATAATACTTATTGTTTAATTTTGCATGTTTTTGTTCTTCTTTTTTGTTATATTGTTGAGACTGGAAAAACAATTATTTTATTTCTACTAGGTAACTTTTCTATGATGATTCGAATTTAAAACATGACATTATATATACCTATGTTGTAGACACTTAGACTATATAGTACTGGATCAATAAAGCTCTGTGAGATCAATGTACTTAATAAAAATAAAATAATAAATAAATAAATAAATAAATAATAAGATTCAAATTGTCAAAAATCTCTAAATTTTCAAAATTTTCACAGAATAATTGTTACCTCAAAAAATCCCAAAAATCCCCCAATTTTTTTTTAAAAGTATGTTGAATAAACTAGAAAAAATAAAGCATTTTCATGATATTTAATCATTAACAAAATTTATGCTTCATACTCATGCAATGAAATATATATTTTATAAATATATAAGTAAAAAAAGACATTTTTAGGAGAGAAAGGGGGAAGCACCACAATCAACAGAACACCAAATGATCCAGAGAAATCATCACCACCCTCCCACCCCATGCCTATTAATTGAGGCTATCATTTTTGTTTTGGATTCCCAAGCAAATGAATAGAATAGAACAAAAAGCATAAAAATGAAGTTTATATTACTGTATTGTAGTCTACAAATGTAGCAACAGCTTTGAACAATGTGATCTTTTGTGAGTGTGGTATAGCATTAATTCCAAGGCAATTCTACTGAAGAAGCCCAGCTGATAGACGATCAATCGATTAATTGGCTGTAGACATTAAGAGTTGAAAAACTCACCAAAAACAACAAATTCAAGCACTTGCTCAAAATGCTCAATCTGGCTGTTAATGTAGTATCACACCTGATTTGTGATTTGTGAGGTTATTGAAAACTAAATTTCAATTTGGATGGGATAAAATGTCGCCACTCATCAATGTAATTGGATCAATATTAATAAAAACACAATTTTGAACTATACACTAAAGGGTTGTGAATGAGTGCCTAAACTGGGTAAAAAGGTGGCGTGTATAATGGCGTCACAATTTCGAACAAACGTCAGTTATTTGGCTTGAAACTTTGTGAACAAAGAAGTTTAACGTTTTTTTGTTTTCCAAAAATAAGATATAGGTTTGTTCAGAGCTCTGTACTATCATAGTGTACTGATTGTTTTCTAATGTTTAGGAAAACCTCAATCAAATAGAGACAATTTCTTATTATTTCTTTATTATCCTTTAAAAATTAAAAAAAAAATTATAAACCATAATAATATCAACACTTTAAATATTCAACTATTCTTCTTTACTTTAAATCTAATTCTATCTTATGTCTTAGAGAAACCTAATGATCTACAATCTCTAATGTAGACACCTTAACTTTACTGTTTGAGAGTAGTAGCAGGAGTGAGTTCATCTTCATTTGAAGAGAATACAGTGTCCGTAATTTTACTGTCATGTTCTAAAATGGCCGACCTAAAATAGGTGGCATGACATCGGAACATCTGCCAAATATGATGACTTTAAATTGTCAGCATATCTGATGGTGTTTATCTGTGAGAACAGGTGGGATATAGGTGGCTTTTATCCTCAGAATTTGGAATAATAGTCGGCTATATTTTGTTTGGCACATTTTTACAGACAAATTAAAACATCTACAAGAAAATGACTGACCACATAGGTATTATCAAAAATAGACAGATTTGTTCATTTTGAATTTTGATAATATCCATATTTCCTATTGGGTGATGACTTTTGACTTGATAGTTGATGTAATGAATAATGTTGACAAAAATACAAAATGAACAAATTTGTCAGTTTTTTATTGTGTCTAACCCTATGGACCTGATAAATGGCTCGAGTCTACTTATTTGGATCATTCATCAGTCATCATTCACCATGTATTAAGTCAGTTACATACACTAGGTCACTAACACATATACACACATCACACATATATAAGCATTACATTATT
The DNA here is from genome assembly GCA_011428145.1 of Ericerus pela. Lineage (NCBI taxonomy): Eukaryota > Metazoa > Arthropoda > Insecta > Hemiptera > Coccidae > Ericerus > Ericerus pela. The sequence continues at coordinate 42,400 of WOFM01000820.1, forward strand.
CACAAAGGAGCGGAAAAGGGGTTGAATTCAAGTCATATGTTCTTGGAATAAGCTGATCTGCATTTTTGGGAGCAATGCCGTTCCAAGAACAGACCCAACTCATTCAAACTAATATCGAATGGAAAAAGTGCTTTTATTTTATGTGTAGAATGTAGAAATGAGTGGTATATACTTAGAATTGCGCTTAATATATTTTGAAAGTTTGGGAATATTTTTATTATATTTATTCTTTACAAAATATCATTCTTATTGCGGACCAGTTATTTTCTATCAGCTCAGTTGAAAGTGGCTAAGAAGATTTTTTAAATGATACTTAATTTTTGGAATTTAATATATTATCAACGCAAAGTCGGCAGTAGTTTTAAAATAATTAAAATATTGACAGTTTTTTCGAATACCTCGTCACTTTCGATTCTAATTTTTTTTCTTTTCTTTTCTTTTATGGTGAATAATAATTGAAAAATTGTTTTCTGCTACATTTCATGTTTTGTACTGTACGAGTGTGTTTGTTTTTTCATTTATTGAGAATGAAGCTTTGTCGTTGAACCATGTCTTCAATTGTTTATTCTGCTAATATCGACAGTGCCCAGTTTCCCACTGCCTTTACATTTTCTTTAACATTATCATTCTGATCTTATGTACCTGTATATGACTCGTATATTATTAATGGATTTATCTTGTTATACGCGTTCATTCATTGCTTGGAGCATAAATCTCATCTAGGTTCACTTTTATCTTGAAGATAATTTTATTTTCGTTCGTATTTCACGAATTTCGAGTATATCTGATATTTTGAATAATAAATGCGCGATGAGGAATCAAAGTTGACAGCTTAACTACCATATTTGGTTTAGACTACTGGCTATTTATGTATTGTGTCGAACTATCGATGTCGTTTTATGGTTGTTTTGAGTGTTGTCAATTGTAAGGACTATCTCTTGAATTACAAAGTATTCTGTTTACTTCCTACTCTACTCGCACATGAGGAAGAAATCCCTTTGTTAGGTAAATAGTTTCTTTGCCATGCAACTATTTGCCCTTTTAAAGTTACAGAAAACCGTTTGTGTTATATACAATAGCATATGTAACAGGGTCTGTGTGTTGTATGATGTAGGTAGGTTAAATGGTGCTCCACCTTGTCGTCAAAAGGTTGTGGATTCCAAACCAGTCCCTGCAACATTGTCTATGTCAGGAAAATCCCTTTTTTTCTCTTTCTCATCAAATATCCTTCCAAAGTCGGTGATCTTTGCAAGAATGTTTTTTTATTTTGACTGTGTCACTTTCTTACCACCAGAAAAAGTATAATAGCTGTGTTTTGAGAAAACTGAAAAAGTTCTATACTTAAAATTCTTGTTCTCGACAATTCAACCTTGTGGTTTTAGTTCTGCGTCAGTCTCGTGAAGTGACAAAACTCAAAAATTAGTATCTCAAATAAAATATCCTAGATCATCATCGTCAGTTTCATGCATGCTAACATTTAACGTTGGGTACAAACTGTACTCACAAGTCTGAGTTACTTTGCAACAAGTGGACTAATTCACTCCATGTTAGTGACATGCGTGAGCGGATGTCTAACTTCCGTTAGCTGACAATTCGGTCTTGCGAATAGCAATCTTCTTTTTAATTTTCAATTGATGAATTACAGGAATTTTTTCTCAATCTGATCATGGTCTACACTCTACATCAGTAGTTCTAGACTTTTTTTTAGATCAAAGACTATTATCCGGAGAAAAATATTGTCAGGGGCCATCCTATGCTTCAGCAAAGGGATTGTAGTCATCTGATGAAAAATTGAAGAAATTTTATTTGTTTTTGTAGTAATAAGTTCTAAATATTGTAGGTGTTCTTATATAATTTCCTTACTTAACGTCAGTTTCGCATGTTTTTTTTAATGACTGCTGACTATATGGACCACTTCATGGAGCTCCTTGGACTTACCTTACTACAGGTTAAGAACCACTGCTCTACATTCATCTATAAATACAATAAGTGCGATGTGAAGATGCAATTATATTTTTAATAGCAACACCTTGAAAATGTTGGTTATACAACTCGCACTACACGCAAGACGAAGGTTTTGCTTCGACATTAACCGAATAGGCAGGTAGTATTCGGTCGTCTTGGATAGACATCTTACTGTCCGAGATGATTTAATTCGCTTCCACGAAGAAAAGTCAGTCGACGTGGGTACAAAAATGTACCATGAGTGTCGTGTGCTATTCCTGAAAAATTTTTGGATAAAAGGGGGCATATGATACCAAAAAGATCACATCTTGAGTAGAGAACGTTTTCATCTGAACTTGATTACCGTCTCGGGTCCGGAAATTCGACACTTCGGATGCCTAAAGTTTTTTTCACGTTTCACTTATCAGTCTGGAAAATCGAGCAGCCACTTTAGGAAAGTACTTGCGCACTTTTTTAAATCCGATAGCCTGTTTTCAAAAAAGTGTAAAAAGTTGGGCAATTTTTTACATTTCGAACTTGAAATTTTTGTTCACTGCGAAATATATTCTCATATGTATGTTCCGAAATTCACCAAAAATTTAGCGCAGTGGATGAGAAGTGAGTAATTACAAGACAGTCACTTGAAATTTTTTCATAAAATTTGTTATTATCGGCATGGTTTACTTCATTTCAAGAAAATTTTCGAATTCGTCAGCCAAATTGTTTGCAGTAGCCAGACTAGGCCTCGGTGCATTTATGACTCGATTTCATTTTTATGTCTCTTTCCAAAAAAATTACGAACACTGTGTTTGAAAATTTTGTGACTTCCTCCCCCACTTCATTTCGTATTTAACAGACATAATAATTAGCTCTTTGTGTGGTAAAAGTATTTCGATGCTATGGATTTGAGAAGATAATAAAAATGAAGAATCAAGCCAAGTAATGAAGGTTGGTCAATGTACGCTTATCAAATTCTCCCCTGCAGAGAATTGAGTGTATGCAGATAATTGTTATAAATGTTGAGTTTTTGGCTGTAGATTTGTTGAAAACCAAAAAAAAGAAGTAGAAAAGCACTCAATTCGTGAAATTCTTGGTAATCTCTACATTCTGTGCTCATATACACGCAGAGAATTCAAATTTCTCTACGTGTAAGCTTTATGTGCGGAGAAATATAATTTCAATTTACATCTCGACTCACTATCCCTGTAACCTGCGAGTAATCCCCTGAAAAATTATTAAAACTTTTAGTTGACCGAAACTGGGATCATCAAAATGATAGTGCTGCCGTTGTTTCTTTTGTTGCTATGTTCATCCTCTATCTTGTGAGTTATTTGTTTGAGTCTTGGTCGCGCAGCACGCGCACTAATTATTTGAGACTAACGCGTGCCTGTCAAAATCACCTTTAAAAAAAATCAAATTCCAAGTTGACAAAATCCTAGGATTGGTGAAAAAGAGCGAATATTTCTAAGAAAATTAATTAACTTCGGCGAAGTGGGGACTGGAGACAGGAGACATTATTCCCCAAGTACGCAGGTGTTCATTGGTGGATTGTCAGTGTATTTATCCATTCCGTACATTCTTCCAAGTGACGTAAGGTATTTCAATTCGACTTGGGAAGTTATTCGATGCCCACATAATCGATTCTGGTGATTTTTCTCTAGCATCCAAAACATTAGGATACTTAATATGTATTCGGATCGAGATTATTTTTCTCTCGAATAGTTCATTGTACTCTTCTCGAATCAGTCAGCGAAACACCTCTGCTTGCATATCCTTTCCTTCTCGCGCCGGAGAAATTCAGTCACATATTTTTCCGTCGTTCTGCTCCCCCCCCACCCCACCGCAACATCATTAACTCGAGTCTTTGTCGTAAACGCGCCATGGATCCGATTTCATCTTTTCTAGCCTAAGCGTACGGGTAACTATAAATGTGTCACCTGTATGAAGCTGGAGAAAAAATTTGTTATTGTTAAGAAATCGATAAAAAATCCGTTTTAAATGGAGATGCTCGAACCGATAGCGTTTTGAAGTCACATTATTAACCCATCGTCTTTGTTATGAAAGGCTGTGGACCGGTGCACTGACGGGAGAGTATATTTACGTTCATCGCCGTACCGGCCCTACGCTCTCGCCCGTATTTTTCTTCTTTCATAACTTTTTTTTTCTTAACTATTTGTCGTTCTCTGGGCGGAAAGGCGTCAATACCACCAAAAGATATACGGTACCGTCTTGGTGGTGGTTTTCTTCTTCGCTATTTCCACACAGTGGAGACGAAAAAAAACTCTAACGCATCAGCAGCTCCGTTAGAAAAAGTAGGTTTTCGAAATGCGTAAAATTAGGAAGTCATTTGTTGCGAATTGCGTTCCTATTGGTCCAAAATTAGGCATTTTATAGACGAAATAAAAACGAAAATCCCGCGCGCCGATCCGCACCAAAATTTATAGCAAGTTATAACATATCATAGTGAATATTTGTTTCAAATTTTGTAGCTATTGGTTGAAAATTAAAAATTTTATAGCCAAAACAAAAGCGAAAATAGCCATACCGGAAGTACCGTACGGCCGATCCGCTACAAAATCAATAGGTCAGGTCCTTGGTTTAGAACTAATGTTCGTTCCAAATTTCGTAACTATCCGATAAAAATTGCGACCTGTACGGTAACAAGAAATTGGCTTATTTATATATATATATATGTAAGAATCACCCGTCACATAGTCGTCTCCGTGTTCCTTCTTGTTTCCTCTCTTTCCATTTACTCCCTTTCTTATCTTTCACGTTTGTTCCTGTATCTCCGATATACCGACTTCGTTTATGTGTAACCGTTTATTCACTCTCTGTTCGAACCTACGTACGCTGATTTTGGTTTCCCCATTTTCAGCTTGTTTCGTGCATACACGCTTTTGCCGCGTTCATTACTTTCTCACTTATAATTCCGCTATACTAGCTTTACTTCGGAAACGAAATTCGTTTTGAATTCTTTGATTAAAATAAAGCATTCTTTCGACTCGTTCCCGACTTCGTTCTTGTAAGATCTTTCAGATCTTATAAATTCAAAACTCTTTTGTTTCAACTCTCACGCATTTCGCGTACTTGCTAGTATTTTGTTCCCTAGGTTTTCACGCCTCTCAGTGATTCGTTCTACAAACACTTTGTCCTTCAATTTTGTTTTCTCGTAAGTACTTTCTCTCAAAATGTCTCCAGTCCTCGTAAAGTTTATGGTTTGTGCTGAACCCTCCTCTTCAAATTCGGCAACAACAGTTACCACTTTGATTTGGATCCAAACTATAGATGACGACGAACCGGAAATATTCGCTTTTACTTCGAATTATAAAGCGCTCACATATCACGATCGCCTTTTCGCTCTTCCTATAGCCATGGCGGCCAAAAAGGAACTCGCTCCTCGTTGGGCACACCGCATCTTTAAAATAAGTCTTCCCGACGACGTCGCCTCTCTCTATCTCGATGACGCAGGCAACCCAACTTTCCTCGGTACGATGCTCAATATTTTCAACGAAGACGATCTTACTTCGCCACCCGCTCGCTCTTCCACTGCTTCTCCATCACGCGATTCTGCTCCTGCTCAACCCCGCTCCATTTCTTCGATAGTTAAAGACGCCGTAATCCCAAAATTCAACGCAAAGTCGAACTCCAATGCTGAAGCATGGATCAAGATCTTCGAAAAAGAGTGCCAACGTCTAGGAATAACTCAAGATCACTTCTGGGAGACAATCCGTCTCTTTCTCGAAGATGCCACCGAGAAGTGGTACACCACCACCCAACTTTCTTCGGCTACGACTTCATGGGACTTCTGGCAGACCTCGTTTTTAGATAATTTCCGTCTACGTGGTCTCCACTCTGCTCGTTCGGCTTTCGCATATCGATATTATAACGGATCCCTAAGTGATTACTGCTAGAATAAATTAAGCCTCTTAGTGTCATTTAATCCGAAGATGGACGAGTTGACTAAAATCGCTCACGTGGCCCTTGGTCTGCCGTCAACTCTTCAGGACCACATCAATCTCAACAAATGTGATTCCCTGAGTAAGTTGTTACCTTTGATAAATTTGTTCGATAAACAGGCTGCTTCTCGTCAGTTTTCTTCGTCATCTCCGTTTTCGAACTCGCCTTCGAACTCGTCTTTATCTACGTCAAATTCTGCTTTCTCCTCTCTGCGTCCCAAAGTTCCGTGTCCGTATTGTCTTAAAAGGGGCACCGAACGTATTCACTTCGAAAAAAATTGTTATAATAAAAAACGTGATCAAGAATGTAAAAACAATAATAATCAAAAACCGGACACGAAAGCCGTCCACACTTTAGAAGTAGATGATTTGCAAACGGAAGTGAACGAGGTTCAAAAAAACTAAAGCGGCCCTCGTTTGTCGTGTTAAAGGTTATTTACAAATCCTTATTTGGTTGTGGTCTTTATGACCCGGGAGCTAACGCTTCCGCTATCGCCCTTAAGGTGCTTAAGAAAATAAAAATTTTTAAATACCTTCCGATTAAATCGACCTATAACACGACGAGTGGCAATGGCGCTATCTTAGGCATTACTATGCTTAAAATTTCGATTTTTAATATTACACACCGAGTTCTCTTATACGTAATTGATTCAGATACATTTTCGTTTGATTTTCTTATCGGCCTTGATCTAATTCCGCTCTTTAAGCTATCTCTAGATCACGAATTAAAAATTTCACAAAATAACGTAAAAACGTCGACAAGTATCCACTCTACTTCGCTAAACACTAACTTAATATGGAACGACTATATGTCGTACGACATATTTAAAAATAAGGTGTCTCATCTAGACCCTACGAAAGAAGATATTCTTCACAAATTTATAATCAAAAATCACTTTATTTTTGATAAAAGTAAATTCGATGTGGGCAATGTAACGAAACACGAATGCCCTATTAATTTATCGCAAAATACCTTTGTTGCAAAAAAGCCCTATCGCTGTTCTTTTGAGGACCAGGAGGAAATTCAAGCTCAGTGCACCGAATTACTTTGTAATGGAATGATCGTTCAATCATCTTCTCCTTTTGCTTCCCCAGTCACCATGCAGTACAAGAAAGAGGGCCTGTGCGCTGTTAAAGAAAAAACCCGAATGTGCGTTGACTTTCTTGAATTAAATAAAATAATCATTCCTGAAAGTCAACCTTTTCCGTTGATTGACAAAATCCTTATTCGTACTTGGGACTGCTCGTACTTCTCCGCTTTGGATATAAATGCCACATTTCATTTGATCCCCATTAAGGAATCGGACAGATACAAATCGGCGTTTATCACCCAACACGGACATTATGAGTGGCGCTCGATGCCTTTTGGCCTCAAAATCTCACCGGCCGTCTTTCAACGCTTTCTGTCCAGCGTTTTCCTTCGCGAAGGCATTACCAACTTTGCTGTTAATTATATAGATGACATTCTTGTGTTTTCTCGTACTTTCGAAGAACATGTTCACCATGTTCAACCCGTCTTTGATGTAATTTACGTTGAAGGTTTTCGTTTAAATTTTAAAAAATGTAATTTCTCCAAATCATCCATCCTTTACTTGGACCATATTCTGGGGTCCAACACCGTACAACCTCTCACTGACAATCTTGTCGCCATAAAATCATTTCCCATTCCCTCCTCCAGAAAAAACATTCGACAATTTCTCGGAAAGATTAACTTCTATCGTAAATTTATCCCTAATTCTGTAAACCTCCTAGAACCTTTCCATCAACTCCTTAGGAAAAACATCCCTTTCCGCTGGTCAACCGCATGTCAGCAAAGCTTCGATAATGTTATTTGCCTTTTAACTTCGTCACCCATTTTGGCTATCTACAATCGCACAAAACCTATTTTCATCCACACTGATGCCAGTTGGGTGGGAATAGGCGCCGTGCTAAAACAGACTCAGGACAACGGACATAAAAAACCCGTCGCCTATTTCTCTCGTAAGCTATCAAATGCGCAAACGAAGAAGAAGGCAATCTACATTGAAAGTTTGGCCATCCGTGAGGCTATTTGTTTTTGGCGTTTTTGGTTGGTCGGTCGCCACTTTACCGTTATTACCGACCATAAACCCCTTGCTAATCTAAACCTCAAAGCCCGTACTGACGAGGAGCTTGGCGACTTAGCCAATGAACTCCTCCAGTTCGACTTTGACGTTCTCTACGAACCCGGATCCTCAAATTACAAAGCCGATTCTCTTTCTCGAAATCCCGTTCTCGAACCCTCCAAAAACTCTGATCCCATCCTTCCCATATTCAGTTTTCTGTCCCTTGGAGAAATCCGTTCTTTACAATCTTCTGTAACTCCCCTAGATTGCGATATCACCAAGGATGGTGTCGTTTTTTGTAAATTTCGCAACCAACTTCGAATTATATTGGATCCACCTGCCGGTCTTCGCTTGATCGAACTTGTCCAAGCAAACTACGGCCACATAGGGTCGAAACATACTGCTATGATTATCTCGAAACACTTTTTGTTTCCTAACATGTATAACTCGATAAATTCGTATTGTCGCTCATGTACTATCTGTATCTGTAATAAATCTCGTTGTTCTCGATGCAGCGCCGTGTTGGGCATCCTCGGCCCCGCCAACGGTCCATTCCAAGTCATGTCCCTAGACACCATTGGTGGCTTCAGCGATGGCAAATCTAAACTATGTTATCTACACCTATTAGTCGACCACTTTTCACGTTTTGCTTACATCTTCTGTTCAAAAGGGCAAACCTCAAGGGAGATGATTTCTCTGGTTGACTCGGTACATAAGCATAACCCAATTGGAACGCTTATGACTGATCAATACGGAGGTCTCTCTTCCGACGAATTTCTCTCCTTTTGCTCCCATTCAAATATTCAACATGTCTTTGTTGCCGTCGACAGCGCGTCTTCCAATGGCCTGAATGAACGACTCAATCAGACCATCGTTAACCGTATTCGATGCGCAAAGCATGATCCTACCTTTCCTCGGGGTCGATCTTGGGCTGCTCTCGCCGCAAAATGCGTACAGCAGTACAACGACACCCCCCACAGCGTTACAAAATTCGCTCCTACTTATCTTCTGAACGGTCACTTAGATGAAATCATTCCCGTCGCTCTATCCACTCCTCCCAACCTCGTGGCTGATCGCAAAATCGCTTTAAGTAATTCGATTTGGTATCACGAGTATAACAAAACGTTATACGATAAAAATAAGTCTTCGATAGAATTTGACGTAGGCGATACCGTTTACATCGACAACGGTAGTAAGTTAAATCGTGAAAAATTAGATTGTATACGCATAGGTCCGTTCCGTATTGAGAAGCGCTTATCAAACAACATATTTTCTGTGAATATGGGTCCTGGACCTCTTTGTAATAGAATATATCACGCGAGCAAACTTTTGCTCGACACCTAATGTAATCGGTGATTCCCTTTTGTTTTCCTCCGCTCTTAAATGTCTGTGGAGGGTGGATATAAGAATCACCCGTCACATAGTCATCTCCGTGTTCCTTCTTGTTTCCTCTCTTTCCATTTACTCGCTTTCTTATCTTTCACGTTTGTTCCTGTATCTCCGATATACCGACTTCGTTTATGTGTAACCGTTTATTCACTCTCTGTTCGAACCTACGTACACTGATTTTGGTTTCCCCGTTTTCAGCTTGCTTCGTGCATACACGCTTTTGCCGCATTCATTACTTTCTCGCTTATAATTCCGCTATACTAGCTTTACTTCGGAAACGATCTTCGTTTTGAATTCTTTGATTAAAATAAAGCATTCTTTTGACTCGTTCCCGACTTCGTTCTTGTAAGATCTTTTAGATCTTATATATATATGTAAGAATATGTATTCACATTCTTGAAATAACCACAGTTTCTGTCGGTGTTTCGCACTCGCTGATATAGTGAGTTACAGAGATCTCTCATATATATATTAGATTTGTAATATATTCATCTATTGATGGATTTTAAGTATGGAAAGATGAAAGATGTGTCTACATGATTCTTCATTATTTTCTAAAGAGCTTACAAATCCATCAATACATGCCAAGCTAGTGGGATGATCTTGAGGAAGACGGAATGCTAATTAGTAAACGATCAGCTCAGTTCTTTCCCTAGTGTGGCTCCCCCTTGAAGAATGGGGATGTAAGAATATGTATTCACATTCTTAAAATAACCACAGTTTCTGTCTGTGTTTCGCACTTGCTGATATAGTGAGTTACAGAGATCTCTCATATATATATTAGATTTGTAATATATTCATCTATTGATGGATTTTAAGTATGGAAAGATGAAAGATGTGTCTACATGATTCTTCATTATTTTCTAAAGAGCTTACATATATATATATATATATATATATATATATATATATATATAAGATATGTCAATTAAGCACACAAACGACTACGGAAGAATGAGTTTTATTATTATAAACGAATTCTAAATCGAAGTCGCTTCAGAAGTGCGTAACAAGAAAACAATGAAAAAGCTAGCTCTAGGTACAAGCGATAAAAGCGAACTGAGTGAAGAGCGAAGGAACATGAACCGAAGGTGGGTGTGTGCATACATCATGATATCGGCGAGACCAGTCGATACGTGATGTATGATAAATGGAGAACGGATGACGAAAAAATGTAAGAGAATAAAATGAGAATTACGAGACGAGGGGATAAGGCGGAGTAGTTCTTACATCCCCCTTTCCCACTCATTTTGAGAGGAAGAAGGTCGAAGAATGACTAGAAGGAAAACTAGGAATTCACTCATTACAAAATCGAGTTAATTAGGTTTTAATGACATCTTATTGGCATGATATAAACGATGATCATTATTACCATCTACGTTAACTTCGAATACATTATTACAAATTGCCCTTATAATAGGGAACGGACCAATACGTACAGGATCGAGTTTGTCACGATTTAACTTGTTTCCATTGGAAATGTAAACTAGATCGCCAGGCTTAAAGTTAACATCGAGTTTATTTTATCAAAAATCGACTTATTATATTCATGATGCTTGATAGTATTATTAAAGGCCGTTAACAAATCGGCTTCATAATTCGGAGGATCAACTAACTGAGGAGGGAGAGGAGTGGAAGGAACACCAGTGAGTAAGTAAGATGGTGGGAAGGAAGTGACCGAATGAGGCGTCGAGTTGTACTGGTCAACACATCGTTTTGCGAGAGTTGCCCAGGACACCTGACTGGATAACAAAGGGTCGTTTTTTACGCATCGTATTTTGTTCACCAACGTCTGATTGAGGCGTTCGTTCAAGCCATTTGATGATGGGCTGTCTACTGCAGTAAAAATATGGCGTATGTTAGATCTTGTGCAATATGACCGAAACTCATCCGAGGAGAGTCCGCCATATTGATCGGTGAGCAACGTCCCTATCTGGTTCCGTTGCTGCACCGAATTGATAAGACGGACCATCTCTCGAGCAGTTTGGCCCTTTGTACAGAGAATCCAGGAGAAACGAGTGAAGTGATCCACAAGAAGGTGACAATAGCGTAAGGAAGAAGAACAGTAGGAAAAACCTCCTATAGTGTCCAAGGACATTATCTCGAAGGGGCGAGTAGCAGGACCGAGGATACCAAGTTTACCAAGGAGACGAGAACGACGAGTTTTGTTTTTAGTACAAACAGAGCAACGTTTACAATATTCTAATACATGATATGTCATACGGGGAAAAGTAAAATATTTACGAAGTATAGATAATACATGCTTAGAGCCAATGTGACCATAATGATTATGAATGAGGTCAATAAGTTTACAACCTGATGATTCGTCAAGTGCGATGTACAATTTATCACGAAATTTTCGGTAAACAACGCCGTGTTTTATGACATCGGTATTATTACGAATTAAAGAGGATTGAAGTGAGATCTTCGAGTGATAAGAAATTGAACGGAGGAAGAATGGGCTCTGAGAAGGATTCGGGGAAGGGATCATTGACCGGATTACGAGACAGGCAATCTGCCTCACAGTTTTCTTTACCAGGACGGTAAATGACATCAAAGTCGAAGCGCGAAAGTTCTAAGGCTAGATCCCCCAGCTCTTCATCCGGTCTTGCTTTAAGGTTGAGGTGTTGAAGAGGCTTGTGGTCGGTGAAAACATTGAAATGACGACCTAAGAGCCAATATCGCCAGAAACGTATGGCCTCCCGGATGGCCAAGCTCTCGATGTAAATTGCCTTCTTTTTCTTCTGTCCCTCGGTTAATTTTCTAGAAAAGTAGGCAACCGGTTTTTCTTCCCCATCCGCCTGCCTTTGTTTCAGAACCGCCCCTATGCCCACCCCACTGGCGTCAGTGTAGATGGATATAGGCTTGTTCCTATCAAAGATCGCGAGAATAGGTGACGAAGTAAGAAGACGCTTTACGGTATCAAAAGAGGCTTGACACTCCGGGCTCCATAGGAAGGGAACGTTTTTTCGGAGAAGGAGGTGAAGTGGTTCGAGGAGGCAGGAGGAATTTGGAATGAACTTTCGGTAGAAATTTACTTTGCCCAGGAAACCACGTAAGGAGCGACGGGAGGAAGGATTTGGAAATTTAAGAATTGCTTCTACGTTATCGGATAATGGGCGAACGGAATCAGAAGAAAGGATATGTCCAAGATATTGAACAGCTAACTTAGCAAAATTACATTTTTTAAAGTTTAATCGGAAGCCCTCGGCGAAGAGAGCGTCGACGAGCTTTTGAATGTGAACTAAATGTTCTTCAAACGTGCTAGAAAATATTAGAATGTCATCTAAGTAATTAACTGTGAATTGATTTAATTTATGACGACGAATAATTCCCGACAAAATCCGTTGAAAGATGGCTGGAGAAGTTTTTAATCCAAATGGCATGACACACCACTCGTAATGTCCCGAGTGGGTGACAAACGCGGTCTTGTGACGATCTTCTGGTCTGACAGAGATCAAATGGAAAGCTGCGTTTATGTCGAAAGCAGAAAACCATGAGTAACCGCTGGTCATGGTAATGACATCTTCGATGAGAGGGAATGGTTGACTTTCCGGAATCAGGATTTTGTTTAGTTCCCGATAGTCAACACACATCCTGTCTTTAATTTTGGAAGCTCCCAAACCATCTTTCTTATATTGTAACGTTACGGGGGAGGCATACGGAGAGGAGGATTCGGTAATCATACCTTTAGCAAGTAGATCTTGGCATTGGCGATCGATAATTTTCTGTTCTTCGAAAGAGCAGCGATACGGTTTTCTTGCAATATATGAATTGGAAGATAAATTTACTGAGCAAAAATATTCTCGTACATTACCTACATCAAACTTGTCTTTAGCAAATACTTTACAGTTGCGAATTACAAAATCTCTAATAACTGATTTTTGAGAATCATCTAGATGCTGTACTTTACTATCAAAAAGCTCCTTTGTCATGTAATCATTCCAAAGATTATCTTCGATAGAAGTTACATTAAAGTTTATAGGTTCCGATTGAGAAATGTTAAGCTTGTGATCGAGGTTTAAACGAAAAAGGGAAATACAATCTGTGCCAATGATAAAATCAAAATGAAATTTCGGCGGATCAATAACAAATAAAATCGCGATTTTGGTAATATTCAAGATTTTTATTTCTAGCGCGGTAATACCAATAATAGTGCCCGATCCGCTTGCGGTGTCGTAAGGAATATCAGTAGGTACGTAATGAAATTTATCGAATTTTTTTAGAGCTGTCAACGTAATTGCAGAGGCGTTAGCCCCTGAATCATGAAGACCTTTACCGAAAAATTTTCCATACTGAATCTGCAACATCGCGAAGCCGGGCCTTATTCGTTTTTTTGAACATTAGAAATAACTTCATTAAGAGCGGAAACATCAAAGGAATGAACAGCGGGAGATTTTGAATTGGACGAAGGAGTTTTTACGTTACCCTTATCACGGCTATCCTTGAATTTCGTGAAGCAGTCATTTTCCCGATGGAAACGCTCGAAACCCTTTGATTTGCAATAAGAGCACGGAGTACGTGGGCGGAGAGAAGCAAAAGCGGGGGATCGAGAAGATGTAACAGCAACTTGAGGAGAAGGCCTTGACTCGGTGGATCTGCGTGAATACGATTTCTCAAACGAAGAGATTACTGCGACGAGATCATCGAGCTCGTTAATTTCTGTTGGATTGATACGATCTTGAATAGAAGAAGGCAACCCGAGGACAAGATGGGACATGATGTCCAAAACGTGCATCTTCGGATTGTATGACGTCAGCAAGTTGATTTTAGCGTGTACATAATCAACATAAGAACCTGCGATGTATCGATAAGCAAAGGCAGACGCTGCTACATTCCATCCCTTTTTTTCAAAATTCTTGAGAAAAGAATTTCTCCAGAAACTCCAAGTTGTATTTTTAGAGGTATTACGAAGGGAAGAATACCAATGTTCCGCAGCGCCGTCCAAATATAGTCGGATAGCTTCCCAAAAACGTTCTTCTTGGACTCCAACACGAACACATTCACGTTCGAAAATGTCGAGCCATGAAGTTGCATTACTTGATTTTGGATTAAACTTGGAAATCACCGCGTCCTTGAGAGTAGATGAAAGAGAGCGTTTGTCCGTAATGGCAGGAACGGCGGGGAGGGTTGATGCGTTAGTAGTAGGAAGAGAAGATACAGATGGCGGCGGTTCTACGTAGAAATCGAGAGGATCACCGTGAAAATTAGGATTACCTTCTGAATCGACATAAATCGCGGCAACTTCGGGCGGAAGCGTAATACGAAACTGACGTTGATGATGACGTTTGGGCATTTTTTTACATGCTGCAACAGCCGCCTGGCAACGCAAACAACTTATCGTGGTGAGAGATAGCGGAGTATTCGGGTGGAAATTCATAAATACCCTCGGCGGCATCGTCGTCGAGAAACTCAATAAAACGCAAGCACCACACGTTAGTACGTGAATCAGTTTCAGAAGGTATCACGCGCAAAGTAAAACGAGCGCGTAGTGAAGGCATATCAGATGACAATGTGTCGACGACAGTAAGTAAGAGGTAAAATGACGAAAGACGTAAAAGTACGCGAAAAGCGAAAGATTTAGAATTTATAAGATATGTCAATTAAGCACACAAACGACTACGGAAGAATGAGTTTTATTATTATAAACGAATTCTAAATCGAAGTCGCTTCAGAAGTGCGTAACAAGAAAACAATGAAAAAGCTAGCTCTAGGTACAAGCGATAAAAGCGAACTGAGTGAAGAGCGAAGGAACATGAACCGAAGGTGGGTGTGTGCATACATCATGATATCGGCGAGACCAGTCGATACGTGATGTATGATAAATGGAGAACGGATGACGAAAAAATGTAAGAGAATAAAATGAGAATTACGAGACGAGGGGATAAGGCGGAGTAGTTCTTACATATATATATGTATTTGAATTTGAGTTATTTGTGCCAAAATTTTTCTCGAGTTATGAAACGAAAAAACGTACATACCCCCACGTCCATATCGTTCCATGACACCAAGACAAGTAAGTAGATTTTCAATAGTGAACCCACTCAAAAATGAAAGAATTTCACGATGGAACGTCCGTCCACCTGTGTGCTTGTGTTCGGCGTGATGTTTGTGACTGTGAGTGTATCACCGGTGTACACTGTATGTTCGTATGCTATGCTGCAGTGAAGAGTCTAGAGTCAAGCCATACGTGTGTGTGTGTGTGTGTGTGTGATCCTCTTGGCAGGGCAAAAGAGAAGATGAAAACAAGTGAAAAACACAGTAAGACACAAATCTATTACCTGTGCAGGTGCAAGAACCGTCTAAATGGCGCCCTATTATAGCGTTTCGGTATTTTATTTATTTGTAGACACTGCTTTCGGATTTGGAATGGCGGTGGGCGACGTGTAAGAAAATGACCGAGAAAGAGAGAAGTAAGGCGCGTCGAGGTGCGAGGGGCACTAAAGACTGTGAGACAGCTTGAGAGTGAGTGAGAGAGAGAGAGGGAGAAAGAACCGAAATGAAATAACCCACGTGAAAATTTGCACTGAGAAAAGATTAAGCGCCGCAGTGATTTCTCATTAAATATAGAATTTTATTTATGTCTACATCCGTGACAGTCGTTAAATGACGAGTCATTAGTAAAACAAAAAATTTTGATAGTTTTATTCGAAAAAATTGGTGGGAACGGTGGGGGATGAAGGATGTGGTGTTATTCTTCAAACACGTTCCTATTTTATTGACGAATTTTTCGAGTCGTTTTTTTAACTATGGCATTCTCTTTTCGAAACTTGTAAATTTTTTCAATATTTTGTCTTCTTTTCGGATATAATTATAAAATTCGGACCAACTTGATTGAAAATTACTTTTAAAACAGTTAACTTTTTAGTAGTTCTATTGTAAGTCGACATAGTTTGTAATACTGAACACCCTTTCGCAAAACGTATTGTTTCATGGAACTGCAAGTATATGGGATAAAAGATATAAAAAATTTGACGAACATTCGCCAACTTTTTGAAATAATACATTCCATATAGCGACTTCTTGCAGCTGCATTGTATTGTCAGTGGCGGAACTTGACGAAGAAATTAAACATGACTAATAATGTCAGTTCGTCAATAAGATTATTATAATCAAAAGTTAAATTAAAAAGTTTAGCAGCCCTTAAACAATCGTCAATAGTAGGTAGTACAAAATCTTTACCTTCGCGGATTTATAAATTGAAAACTGAAAATAACTTGAAAGGAGAATTTTCAAACTTAAACCATATTTGTGGATATTCTAAGGCACGACTATAAACTTTGTCAACCATTTTAATGAATCGATCTTTCTGGCTTCCTGAATGCTGTTTTAGAGCATTCTGAACTATCATCCCAGGAAAAATTCTTCTCCTTCCTCGCTTCCAAAGCTGTTTTTAGAAGAAGTCATAGTTTCATATAAAGCGAAGACATTGGAATTTCTATTTTCAAGCCTTTCGATATATTTACAAATAAAGTCATAACATGTTGAACAAGATACGAATAACACTCGGGCATGGTAGGAAATTTTGAGAGTTCATCTTGCAGATCACAAATAAATTTCTAAATTACCAGACTGCTCTCTTCTCCTTGTTTGAGGAAATACATTTTAAGTGGCTCCCAATTTAATAATCGATTGACTGCTGCAGCGAACTTGAATATAACACAAAATTTCACAAAATTCGCTTTCAAAAAGTTCAAAGCAAGATTTCAGTTTTGTCACAGATTTAGGTTGGCACCATATGCTACCATATTCTTCAATTTTAATTTCAGTATTTCTAATGAATTACAAATACGTTCAGTAATGGCTTGAGATGTTACTTTAGCTTCTTCAAAAACATCTAGAACACAATTCTGAGTACCCTCTGAGGGTTTATAATACCAGATACAAATTGGATAAATCTTACAATTTTTCTTATTGGATGCATCGGTAGATAGCGAGAAAGGGTGATTATTTCCAAGTTTTTTCAAAACAGTGTCAATACTTAGGGGGAGCAACTCAAATGGCTTCGTGCTTGGTTCGACTTAACTGAATTTTCTTAGCCAAAGCAGAATCCGGATAAGGAAATGCGTCCAACTTATTATACCACAGTCAGAGGAATTATAACTTAATCCATGAATAACAGTACGAAAAGTTTTGGTCACTTCTAAATCTACGATTTTTTTTCTTTCTGTAACATTGTAAACTTTCAGTACAGTGGAAGTGATTGATGAACATACAAAACATCGAGCATAATGCGGATCATCAGTTCTAGCTAACTATTTTTAAAATTGAACATACTGCAACCAATTTGGTTGAAATGAGCACATCCTTTTCTCGGCTTTAGGTGGACCACAAGAACTCGAGGTACTACAGCTATCGATATTTAATGTTAATGTAGACGAAGCTGATCCCGAAGCAGTACCAGTATCTGTATCCGCACCTATTTAAATTAGATTTGCTTCAATTTTTTGTACATTCTTGTAAAATAAGGAAATTTACAAATTAGCCTACATATAGGCCTAGTATACCTTTGAAAGATTTCTGTTCAGGTATATAAAAATTGTTTTAGAAATATAGACAGTTTAGTTTGATATGTAGTTTTAACTTAAACTTGTATCTTAACCCTTTGTAACCTAAGAGAAACTGAGTAAAAGTGAATGAAAAGAAAATCGTATTTAGTTTTAAATAAGTTATTCAATTTTTTCACCATCCTGTGAATTTTCCAATCGTGGACTTATTCCCTTTTAAAACTAAACGATTCAAATGAAAAAAAAATTACCAAGTTTTTCATCTTTGCTTTGTTATCAAGGTCAATCAGCGCTGCCTGAATAATCTGTCGAAGTCAGGTGAGGCCTATCCGCTTCAAAATTGATAAGTATTGTCCCTAACCTGAAATACATATGTATACCAAATTTCAGGACTATCGATTGAAAATTGCGACCTGTACGCTGTTCGTTAAAAAATGAATATAAACTGACCTACCGGACGGACCATTCGTCCGATTCGGACTTAAAACAATATGGTTGTTCCTTAGGCGGATCCGAATATGTGTTTAAAATTACGAAACTATTCGATCAAAATTACGCCTGGAAATGGACTAAACGCAAAAGTGGATATCTACCTATAAAAAAAATGAATTCTCAAAAATAGCGTCAAAATGATTAGGAGGTCGTGGAACGAAAAACGTATCCCACTTCTGGGTCCGAATACTCAGGTAATTTTAAGAAGTAGTAAAAAATGGTGAACGAAGGCAGAAAAGGGACAAAACTCTAACGCTTGCTCAATGAGAATATGTTAGTTTTTAGATATCAGCCAAAAACAACCAAATTTGGTTGCAAATCAGTGTGGATTGTAAGTGATGATACATATATGTATAAAAATTTCGCAGCTAATGGTTAAAAATTATTATTTTAGAGCCCAAAATCAGAATTTAATCGTACATATCAGGAGTACCACCATCCTGATGATTCGCACCAAAATTAGTAATAAATCACAATGGATTATAGTAAATATTTCTATTAAATGTCTTGACTATCGGTTGAAAATTGAAAATTTTATAGCAATAAAACGTCCAAAATAGGAATAAAAAATGATTAATGAATGTACCGGAAGTAGATAGGTATTGTCTGGTCGAAGCTCACTGAAATCAATTTTTGTCACATCCTCGGTTTGGTACTAATATTTATACCAATGTTCGAGACTGTCGGACGAAAATTTCGACCTGGGTTTACAAGAAAATGGAATAAGCGTACGCGGACGTAATTACGTTTTACTAACGAATACTTTTTTCTCCCATAAATGATATTGAAAAGGCGAAAAAAGTAATTTTGCCTACTGGTGGCAAAGAGCTGAATACGACACTGAACCCAATTTTCATGAATAATTTGTGGAGTGAATCAGCTACTACACTAACCCATTCGTTTCTTAATGGCTTCTAATCTTCTTTAAACGTCTCGATTTTCGTGACATATTTCGAATATTTTTCTCCTCTTTCTCACATTTTACTTTTTTCTTCTTTTTATTTGTCTGGAGTAATTCACGAAATATGTTCTTAGCGTTGTTGAAATACCATCGGCGGGTTGCACCTGTGGATTACCGATAGTCTCTCTGGAACGCTTTTATATTATTATTTACCACGCCAAGATAAACTGGAAAACGTAAAAGCAGTTCCAGAACGTGCTGATGTGAGAGACCACGTAGCTGCTTATACAGGCTATTTGTTTTTTGTTTGTTCGTTTTTTTTTTTTGTTTTTTTTTTGTTTTTTTTGGGGAGGGTTTTCGTATAATTTTTTTTCGCTTCTCTTTTCGTTAAGTCAACGTAACTTGTTTTTGTGGTTTTCATATTTTTGTATCCACAGCAATGAGCTTGGACCTGTTGACCAACCAGTACTGACTTTGAAATCATACCAAAACGCTTGCGTTATCATAATACGGTGTGGAATGTGAACAGCATCGTGATCAGCGGTTGTTTTCCTCTTCTATTATGAATCAAGAAATTTCCAGCCTTGTCATTACTATCATTAGGTGGTTTGAGTAGGTACAACGCCCTGTGGTTGCTGGTTGGTCGCTCGACTACGTATTGAATAACATTCTCACGTTGTAATTACATCCTTTTTCGGCATTCGAAAGAATGTGGGAGGTGAGGCGATGAACTTCAGTCTGGATACCAAAATTTCATGAAGGTTGTTGATTCGAATTCGTCTAAATGCGATAGGCCTACAGCAAGAGGGCCCGATTTCAGGATTCCTTGGCGGGGCGGACTGAATCACATTTTATAATATTCATAAATATTTATGGTAGTGGTTAACAATTTTTTTTTTAATTTTATAGACGTGAAATTTAAAAAACCTCGTAATAATTGTATTTTAAATTGACACGTTTTTGGCTCAGCGGGAGATTATACTCCAAATCCCCCCTTAAAACCGACCTTGAGCAAGACCAAGACTACCTATCATGATTTAGGTCATGATCTTGCTTTTGTTCATTATGAAGCTTCAAGCAGTTACGGATCAATGGATGAGTTTAGAAAAGTTGGAGTGATATGAAAAATCAGTGGCGCGCCTACGGCTTGAGAAGCTCGGGTTAAAGTCTCGCAGGCATGATCGAAAAATTCAAATAGTCGTTTATAAAATGTAAATTGTCAAAATGTCAACTATAGTCAACCACTCTTTCAAGTCCCTTAAAACACAAGGCTTGAATTTAACCCTCTCCTGGCCCACCTTAGGGGCTTACGCTGAAAGGAATTATTTAAAATTAATGTACCATTAAATTTTTCGTTAATATAATCTTTAATTAAAGTTTAGAGCTTTTTCGATTGAAACTTCCAGTTTTGTGCTAATCGAACCTTATTTGTTCATCTTTACCTGCGATCTTATTATTCGCTAAGTATAAATTTATAGAAATTTTCATATGCGTTGGAAACTAGTGATCAGCATTAATTACAAATACAGGCTACAAATTTTGATTACAAAATAACCCGAGTGAAAAATATTCAAATCTGAGGTTAATCTCATGCTCGGTTGACCTCATTCACAAATATGAAAAAATCTCGTACAATAATAATTCATTTAAGGTTTTCTCTTTTTTTCCTCTCTCAAATTACAACTACTATTATTACTAATGTGTGAACGCCCTTGCTGTACCATGCAGGTGCTGATTACTTTCTGAATATCAACTTATCTCATACAGACTGTGGAATACCTTACGTCATGGAAGTTATTCCAACAACAGAAGGTTTTCTTCTGTATTGCGTTTTTACCACAAATCATACACAATGTATGGGGGAGCCAAGACCTCGGCGAACACTGGCGATTTTGTTGTCAGTTTTGTGACCTTATATAGTCAGCTCTATTCACGCACATAGACACACATATGTAATATATACTGAGGCATCCGAAATCAATTCCTGCCACAGTCGCCATATTTTATGAGGCATACGAAATCGATTTCTGTCACGTGTCATAAAGTCAACCTTTAATGTATAGTGGTGTTTAAATGCTAATGACGTCACAATGTCCTAAAGTTAGGGCATCATGCAGCCAAAACACTGAATCGAGGGGTCTTGAATTGTGTTTTCAAGACATTTTATTTTTTTGACTTTGACTATGTCCTACGGCTGAATTCCTCTTGACTTGAATTAAACTTCTTCGGACACGGCAAAACGCAGCTTACATTTGTCTTCATATCTCAGCAAATTAATATGACAAATCAGCAATAAGCTAAGTTGTGCAGATAGAAGAACCTAACAAAGTTTTGATCCATACAAGGTTTGAAACCTACAAAAACGAACAGCAGAATTATTTTGTCAAAGACTATAATTACAAAAGAATTATAGTGTCAACAAAGCGGAACAAAGCAAAGTGTGTAGCGGAAAAATAAAAAGTTAAAAAAAAGCTATGGCAGACAACAAGTAGGGGAAACCATCAGAAAGCTGTTGTGTCTTCACCTAATTGTGTGTCTTCATAGGTGATTGTTGTGTTATGTAAAAGACTCCTAATATGAAACTTTAGGTCTCGGAGCTTTTGGTTGAAAGTGAGAGTGAGGTGAGAGAATTATTAACATAGATGGAGTCAAATCCACTATGCGCAAAAAGAAGGCTCGACGCGGCCTTTAAATGACAGAGCAAGGCAGTCATCTCGAACCAAGCTTGTCTTAAAGTTGTCTTCAACATACCAAATTTCCCTCCTAACAGATGCCAGGAACTCCATCTGATTGTATTGTTGACTGATGCTTCACCTCGCAGGTGTTTTTAAAAGATCGCCTTGAAGTGCGATGTACAACTGGCGAAACTAGAAATGACTTATGTGTTGTCACTACTGATCCTTCATGATGAAAGAACATCCCTCATTTGCCTTTGTCTTCAACTGAACCTATCTGGAATACCAACTACCATCCTAGTTGTCTTCAAGGTAGATCAGATTGAATCGTATTCTGCATCACGAAGATGGTACACTTATTAAATTGCCTGACGTGAGGACTTAGACGTATGACTTGTGACTTGGACCTGCTGCTATCCGCCTACACAAGAAGGACTCATTTGCAAAGACAAACCCAGTACCGGATGTCGCCAGTGCAAAGAAGTGAGTGATTTAAAATTAAAATTTGTCTTTGCAAATCAGCTCTTCTTGTTAAGGAAATTTCCCCACTTATTGTCTGCTAATTGCCTTCAAACATGCGATGTCGATAACATAAAAAGCGAGAAGAAATATAAAATGTCTATAGCCAATAAGATTACAGAAAGCAGAAATATATACGTCGACATACAATAGGCTAAAAACGCACGTGGATAACTGATAAAATAAAATATAATAAAATATATTAAATGACTGCAAACCGCAAGCAAAGTGTGGAAAGACCGGAGATAAAGCAAAAAGGTTGGCTGCATTCATGTCCGTCGATGGGTTTTTACTTCTATTCAATTCGTCTTCATTTAATATATGTCTCATAGCACCAGTCTGTCGGATCGAACCAAATTATTGTCTGAAATTGTCTGAATTTGGAAGAATCGTTACTGAAATAAAATGTATTATAATTGCCTGAAAGAGAATCAGATTTTATTTCTGTCTTCACGTCTTCATCTGAATACGAGTTCGAATTCGGATAATATAATGTCCAAATTCGAATTTTGTCTCTCGAAAAATTGTCTTAAATTGTGACGTCATTATTTTGTTAGAATTTATCAAAAAATAATTTTTATTTGAAGGTCCAGATCTCGGACTTCTCAATACATACACAATTATGTCATCTTAATGCGTTGTTTCTTATTTGATGCTGATAAGAAATGGTGTAAGACGTTTGCAACCAATCCTGACATTGGCTAATTCATTCTCTGTTAATTAGTCATGGTCCGAACTTTGTACTTACTTGCATGTTGATGCAAATAGGAACAAACGAATTTATTTAAAGTGCAGTGCACTGATAAAGTTCACGCGTAGGAGTTTGTGTAGTCCCTACACCGACACTAAAGTCTTCACTTTTCTATGTATTTCTTTTACCATACCTTTTTCCTCTTCATCAATCGAATAACCATTTCAGACTTGATGTAATTTTTTTTTTTTTTTTTCTGAAGTTGATTTAATAAGTTTTTGATGCTGGACTGTTTTCAAAGGAGAATTTGATGGATGAAAAATGAAAAATTCTGTTGTCTGATATTTTTGACCTACCTTTAGAGTTCTTTAGAGTTTTGAAAATATTGTCAGCCATGAAAATAGTTTTATTTGAAAACTGATAGTTTTATGTGAATGAGTTCCTACATGGTGAGAGCTTCTCAAAGGGCAGATATATATCCACTATTATCCATTTTGAAGTTGCACATGAATTATTAGAATCCTTCGCCAAAAGAATGTCAGTTATCAGAAAAACTCGGTACATGTGCGTTTTTGTTTGCCCGAATTGACTTTTATCTGTACAGGTTCAAATGAGATTTTCTCTGATTGAGTTTTCTGAAAATCTCGAGTAGATTTATAGCGAAAAGATGTACATGTGCTAGTCGTTTGTTAGTTGAGATTACATTTCAGTCCAGAGGGTTTGAATTGTGACCTCAGTTTTGAGACTTGCAGTTTCCTGTTCAGAACGTAGGTATGCATCTGTAAGCGGAATTCTAAATCTGCCGCTAATTTATCTCCTATCTGTCTTAATGTTATCATTGGAATCAGTTTGGTGGGCATAATTCGATCAAATTGCTAAATTAACACTATGTTCTGACTGGCTCCCTTCAAGTTTTCATGAATTTTCTCTTGTAAAATTTGAAACATTTTCCTGATCTGACAGCGATTATGCCGAAAAAGCTCGGTAAATCGGAAACAAAATAAGTCGGTATCACACGTAATTTCATCTCCTTCTCGACATTTAGGATTCAAATTTGTTGCAGTTTTTGCCTTCTTATTTTTATTATATTTTTCTGAGTGGCCTCTTGATATATCAAATAAGCTTTTCATTTGCGAGAATTACGGATCAAAAATTATGGTTCACTGGATACTATTATTCTACTTGTTTCTTTTTATCTTCGAGAATGCACGAGACAAGTATGCTACCTGCCTACAATATGTGGCATGCTTTGTACCTTATTGTCTTATAAGATAGTAGAAAACACAAAATGTCATTACCACTATATTGACCTCTCGATAAATTATTTCCAGAAAACATTGCAAGTTTGTTTTTTCACAGGTAGTCATCGCCAATACAAACCTAAAAGTCAAATGCTAGAAATAAAATTCAGAAGTTAAAAATTTGTTAGAATTTTCAAAATTGGGCAGTATGCATTTCTCATGTGCTATTTTTTTCGGTGTTTCTGGCTCATACAACATAAAACTATGGGCTGAAAAATTATCTATCGAAAGTGTATCTATTTGTTGAAATACGAGTTGAATGACTGACAAACTAAATGAAAAGTTTGTCACATGGCGGGCATTAATTGTGATGCAGTGAACAGACTGCACCAAACAGAACAGTTTTTGTGGTGCTAATTTCTTTAAACAAATAAAATAAATAAATAAATTTATAAAATTTCAACATACTTACAAGACTTTAAAATTTTTATACCCATCTCCTTTATTTTAGATACTCAGGCCAAAAGAAAGAATATTTACCTAAACGTTTGAAAAAGGGGTTCTGCACTACACAAGAAGAAGGGAAGATGCTGACCATGAGTCTGTGATAGAACTTGCCGAGTAGGAAAAGGATTTTTATGCATTTATTTAGACATTGTTTGCATTTAAGATTGGTTAAATATCATTTGTATGCACTTATCAATTCTGGTGAGGTGTATTTATATTTTATGTCCTATCATTTTTCATAAATGAGGCAAATACTTAATGAAAAAAAAGAAGAAGAAAAAACATACAATACTATACAGTAACGAAATATAGGTTGTATTTATTGAAGAAAGTAATAATCCTCAGCTAAGTGTTCACTAACTAAGAGCCCATTATGAACTATGGCGATACTACATTTCTCAGTTATATTTCTCCACGAAAATACAGTGAAACCTCCTTTGACCGATATCTCTCAATAGCGAACACCCCCCATTACGGACAGCATTAAATACCTCCCAATAGCGGACTCTCCTCTAATGGACGACAGACATGGTGAAATGGTCCGGTGAGCAAGATCTCCCCTCTGAATAGCTAACAGGTAGGCTTATATTGGAGGATTAATTCCCCTAAAGTGCTACTCAGTGCCATAATTTTAGTACAGAAAACTATTGTTAAATCCCAAAAGCAACTTTGAATGGACCAAATTTTTTTGTAACAATTAACTACTATACCGAAACTTGAATATTGTGCTCATTAATAAAATTACAAACATCAAATTTTTTAATTTTTTTTAATTTTAAATTTTTCCTTCCAATAATGAACAAAATACTTAGTCCCACTTCTGTCTGTTATTGGGAGGTTACACTGTACTTTTTTTCTATAGCTTTACCGTTGAGATACTGAAGTTTTGTTTTACAGCTAAGCTGCAATGTTTTCTCCATAGATTTGATGTAGTTTACAATAGGCCATTAGGTTAGTGAACGGTTAGCTTAGGGTTAGTTTTATATTTGAATACCTCTCATAGTGGCCATAACATGTTAGTTCTTAATGCTTCTCAGTAAAGCATATTGTTGCTATTGCAAGAATGTAACTCATAAATAGCTACCAAATTTACACAATATTCTAAAGTTTAGATATTTCCAAACTCAAACCATCGCTTTCAATACAATTTTACGGGAAAATACCAATTTTTTGAAAAATATATAAAAAATTGATTTATGCTGGAAAATGCATTTATTTTATTTTATACAAAAATATTTAGTATAAAATTGGTATTTTTGTAATCAGGAAGTTGCAGTTTTTGAAGTAATTTGATCACTGTTGAGGTATATAGGTGTTAGCAAACAAAATAATAGGCATTTACTTACAAATCCTTTTCCTACTGTTGACATTTGCAGTATGTTCCCTATGTATACTGTTCTTTAGTGGTTGCAAACTTCTTTTGGTACGTTTTGGTCAGAATACAAAAATGTCAATGTTACTTATCAAGCCCTGACGTGAAAATTGCAACGTAACAAAAATTGATAACCTCGGGGGACTGAGTTTTAAATCTTTTTTCAAAGTTTAAGTTTTAGTGTTGATTTTTAAATTCATCATTTCCTAAAATATAATTGGTCATAAATTTGCATCACTCTCATCATTTTTTCTCTAGTTATGATTGAATTAAAGCTAAATAGTGAAGCTGGCAACTGTGTTGAGAAACCAATTTTAATTCTACTTCATGGCTTTATAAAATCAAGTTTTCTTTGAAAATGTTTATAAATTTATGTTGGGTATACATTGAACATGTTGTGGCAGTTCTTTGTTTAGGGGTCAAAGTTATAACAATGTATTTTTTGGTTCCATATATCATATACTATTAGCGAAAAAAAATTGAGCTAGTTAAGAATGACATTTTAAAATCTTGAGATTTAATAATCCGTTTGTGCTCACACCCCATCATAGTATTCTAGTATAACCAAGCAGAACTTGAATTCTATGTTCAGCAACACTAGCTCCATTATTTGAAATATCTCCTCCGCTCATCAACCCAGTACGTGTGTATTTTCCAAGTGCCAAATTTTGTAATGGCAGCCATTTGAAAGCCGGTTGACCGATTTCACTTAAAGTCAACACTAAACTAGTACCTAATAGTCTCCTACTGTCATAAAGATTTCAGATGAAAATCTTGAAGTTATCATGATGACAACATGGTGAATTTAAAAAACTTTAAGAACCCCTGTCTCCAAAACTAGCTTATGAATTTCAAAAATTTTAATATTAATGTGTAGTCCATCAAATCTTCTAACACTACCATAAGTCTCATTACCATGAATAAAACACTGGAGGCTGCGCAGACTTTTAAAAAGTGCCAAAATAAGTAAAAATTGGATATATATATATATATATGTTCTGATAAGAATTTGAGTGACCTATATATTTGTGATCTACAACTCAGGATCGGCGCTTTTCCACAGGTTCCTTCCCCAGGTCTCCCACCATTCTAATGAATGCAATAGTTGTATTTTCTAAAGGAAAATACCATAAAATGTGAAAAACAGTTGAGAAAAATTACATATCAGTTCTGAGATATAAGTTTGTATGCCTATTACAATCAGGTACACTGAGATAGTTGATGTATGTGACCCTGTGTGGGAGAATCCAGCCAAAAAACACCAACATGAAATCACACTTCACTCCACTATGACAAAAACAAGGATATTTGCTTGTAACAAAGTGAATGCAAAGATACCTGGTCTGAACTTGCTCTGCTAGCCATTGTTGAGAGTTTGTTTATTTTTTACTTGTAAAAATTTACTAGACTTTGTTTCGTCTTGGCCAAAACTATTATGAGACATAAAGAACAAGGCCCCTTGTTGTCATAATGTCATTGAAAGTGGAAAAAATTATGTGGTACATGACCCTGGGTGGCAGAATCCAGCCAAAAAACATCAACATATAATCACACTTCACTCCTTTATGACAGAAACAAGGGTATGCACCTGTATTGAAGTGAAAGAAAAGATACCTGGTTTGAACTTGCTCAACTAGCCATTGTCCATTTGTACCACTTCAAAGCGTGCAAAATTTTTAAATAACCAAATTCAGCTGAGTGAGAAATCATAGGTAGTTAATTGACCTAAAAAGGTCACAGAGTGGGGAATCCGAGTACCACCAAATGCCTGAAATTTCAAAAATCAAGCCATTATAAAAAGCATCGTATATTTTAGTTAATCTGCAAACCTTCGCCCCGAGGAGAATACCTAATGCTGTATCGCCTCCTACCACCAAAATGTTATACTGTTATCATTCGGCCATGGTGCCAGTGGTAGGTAATGAGAGCCAAGCCATTAGTGCGCATGGCCACCATAACACTACCCTCCAGTACTGCAGACCTCAAATACAAACAATGGAGGTGGAGCAAGCTGTACAATGGGCTAGTGTGTGAAGAGTAGTGGCGGATTCCCCACCCAAACATTGCCACGTCATGCCCTGTACACCCGCTGACTGCGCTCAACACACTCACATTGTGGAGTGGCGAGTAGGCAGACCACAACACTAGGCTACGTGTCCGAGAGAGAGCGCTGATCTCAATTTTCTCGGATCACTTTGGGGTCATCACTTTAGGTATTCTGCCAGTGCGGGGAATCAAACCCGAGCCCTGAGCAGAATACCTAATGCTCGATCGCCATCTACCACCAAAACTTGACACCGCATTCACTCCGCCACAGTGCTGGTGGTAGGTAGGTACTGAAGTTAGGTGGCTAGCCTAATTGTCAGTCGTTCACAGCATTTTATTAATTTTGATGGATTTTATTTTTCGAAAATATTTAGATTTTTATTTTTGTCCGAGAGCAAGCCATATCCGTCGCAGTGCTGTATATAGGGTTTGAAATTTAATTTTCCAATTAAAACTTGAGGTAGGTATTTATTATTTTATTAGTGAAAATATGTAACTTATGTTAGATATGATGAAGTAAATTGTAGATACCTGGCGGTCTACGGGATGTAATGATTAGGTACTCGGCTTTGCGATTGAAGGGTTCTGAGTTCGAGTACCGAATCAAAATGGCAGTTTATTCGGTTCTGTTCTACTGGTTCCTCTGATGTCTGCTGGAAAAATTCACTTTTATAGACCATTCCTCTTCCCCACTCCGGTAACATGGATATCCTCCAGACGGTCGGTAAAATAGCCAAAAGCCAAAGATAATAAATAGGAAAAAAAAGAGATATCTGTGGCTCTATGTACTCTAATCAGTTTTAGTCAAAACTGACTGTACATTCTTCTTCTACGTGGAAATTAGAATTTTCCACTCAAAATTCAGAATTTTTTGTGAAACCGATCTGGTTTTTGCCACGTTCGCAATTTCTCTTGTGCCCGTGAAAAAGTAGTTTTCTTTTTTTTTTTTCCAACGAACCAATCCTTTTGCTCGATTCAAAACTTTGGCAGCGCCTAAAATCTCACAGCTTCAAATAAGTCATTTCACTTTAGTATAGAATGTAGTCATCAGGCCTTTGCGATCTCTATCATTCTTATGTAACTAAGTAAATATAAATTCTCAATTATTTAGTGCGATTGCTTATTTCTTCTCTAAATTTTTGTTTTTGGAACCAATAAAATGTGCCTTGGCGCCACCTGGCCTCATCTACATGCTAATATATTTGGTAATTGAAACAACCTAATCTTGGTGCTTTTTTTCTTTTCATTTTCTCATTAACGAAGTCGTCGTAGAATATATCTGTAAATTTGTCCTAGGACCGAGTTCTTTTTTCTCTTTCAGTCGACGTTGCAAACCTGTTGGAAATGGTTAGGTTTTTTTTTTTTACCATCATTATTCATTTTATAGAATGGAAATTCAAACAGTTCTCATGGGAAATCTCCCACACTAAATAGTTTAAATACGTGTGAAAATGGTTGAGTGGAGAAGCGAGATGAATAGATGAACTGGTTGTGGAAAAAAATAAGAAAAGAAGGGTAGAGAAGCAGTAGAAATTACTTGATTTAATTTATACTGGAAGATTCGTTGCACCTGTGGGATGCGTATATTTCACGATGATTTTTTCGAATCATCGATTATTTGTCAGATTTTTTCTCAACTGTTTAATGCGATTGAAGAGCCGGATTTTAATCGTATTTGGTTGTGTTTTTTTTTTTTTACTAGATCTCAAATTAAATGCTTTTCAGATTAGAAATACAGTGAATATAGGTGCGAGAAACGAAAAAGTTGTTATATGCTTATTTTTTGTGCATGTTTGGAAGGTGGAAAGAAGAGTGCAAATGAGGAACATACTAATGTAAGACAAACAAAAGATTCTTTGCGTTTCCCTGGGGTCATTCGATTCAAAGGTAGACAGAGTTTTTTCAGCTGATGAGACAGTATCGAATGGCAGTAGAACCATAGAGTATGAAACGAAAAGTCGCAAGTGGCATCACATTCTCGATCAAAATATGCTGGCCTTCGATGGTATCAATAATTTTCAATCTCATTTTTATCTTCGAAATTCGTGTTTGTTGTGTTTTCTAAATTGATAATAGTATTTATTCATTCATTTAACTAAATTATAAGAGAAAAATGTGATTATTGTCAATGGGCCCGAATGAGGGGCAAACAAATTCGAATTCGGTACCTTCAAAGTGGGGACAATAGCTTCAAAAGTAGTGCCATTTTTCATAATAGTGTCTAGATGAGCGTGTGTCCTCGATTAGGTATAATTAATACTTTGTGAGTAGAACCAGTCATATTTTAAAGAGAAAAACGGATCTGCTGGCCGACTAATCTAAATCTGCCAAGATTTGCGCGAATGAAAGTTCAAACGTACCTAATCTCAAAAATTATAATTTGCTTGACTTCTCAATGAATGCAGCTATGAAAGTGCTTTGAAAGATCACTTGCTGGGTAGCACTGAAGTAAAGTTGGTCAACACTGTCGTTTAATATCACGGCGTTAGTCTTTTAAAACACTTTTATGATCAAGTTCATATTTCGTAGGGAAGAGCGAACATTTTCTGCTAAAGAGAAAAAAATTAATTCGCATGATTTCTATTCCTCATTCAACTTATGAGTAAACAATTATCTTATAAGAATTCAGAACCTAGAATAAGTAGAATAAGTTAGGACTACTGTATAGATAGTGTACAAGAACATAAAACCACCAGACGTAGTTTAATTTGTTTTCTTTCGGGGGGGGGGGATAGAATCACATTTTATAATATTCATGAATTTTTATGGGAGTGGTTAACAATTTTTTACATTTTTTCTAGACGTAAAATTTGAAAAATTAAATAATTTTGTTTTAAATTTTCATTTTTTTTTAGCGTTGGGGGCTTAAACTCCAAATTCTCCCTTAGAACCGACCTTAATTGATCATTTTTCTCTATTCACGTTAGCAAGGACGAAGGAACGTTTTTCGTTTGAGTGGTGCAAGTTGAAAAATCAGAAAACTAATAAATTTGGAATATCTTTTCAGCAGTGACAAAACCGGGGAGGGGCTACTGGTAATTACAACCACCCCGCTCAACCAATAGAATTTTTTTTAGAAACTCTAGCATAGTGATACTTCGTAGAAAACACAGTTAGCCAATTTTCAATGAAAATATTTAAAAAAAGATGAAAAAAAAACCTAAATTAATCCGATGCAAAAAAGACGCTCATAACCTCTTGCACCGTGAATAAGAAAATCTTAACGACAATCCATCGAGAAAATTTCAGCCCGATTCCTTCTTGGCAGTTTTCTCAAAACGGTAAACCAAATTTTCCAGTGTACTAGAAAACTACCGAACGAATAACCATCAAACTTTTATCAGACTTTAACATATTTAAGCGTAATCTGTCGTAAAAATTTCAACCCGATCTCTTTAGCACACTGTTCCAGTAATTTTTTGTTTCGAGTTATTTCGAAAATTACCTACCAAACAAATAAGCAACAAACTTCTATCAAACTTGCACTAACATAAGGAAAATCTATCGCGGAAATTTCAACACTATTCCTATTGTAGTTTCTTCAAAATTCTGGAAAAACATTTTTCAAGGATTTTTTGTTCTGTTTTTTTTCTTGGAAACTTATGAACCAATAGGCATCAAACTTCTTTTAGATCTGGTCTTATATATTAGACTGCGTGTCTTTAAAATTTCATCCCTACCCCTTTTTCTAGTTTTCTCAAAACGATAAACCAAAAATTTTCTCCAGTAATTTATTCTTTTCTTGTTTTCTCCTGTCAGACTTACACTAACATCAGGAAAATCAACCGTGAAAACTTTAGTTCGATCTCCTCTGTAGTTTCTTCAAAATCTTGAAAAAACTAATTTTCCAAGAATATTTTGTATTCCAGTTTTTTCTGAAACTACTAGATCACTAAACACCAAACTTTTTTCTGACCTGATCCTACATAAGTACTGCTTTTCATGAAAATTTCAGTCCTATCCCCTTTTTGGTTTTCTCAAAGCCTTGAGAAGCTAAAATTTTGTTTGATATAGAATTGGAGAAATTGTGTTCTTTGTAATAAAAGATAATAATGGTAGGTACAAACTGACTTTGTAATTCGAGATTCAACATTTCTCAAACACATACCCATAATTATCGGTAAAATTTTTGTTACCTTCTCTATATGTATATTAACGACAAAATTCTAATGAAAAAATCAAACTAATTTCAAAAATAAATCAAAAAGTATAGAAATGGGATAAAAGGAGAAAAATAAATCTTTTAAAATTTCTCTAGCAAATTCTACTGGAATTACTGAAGTTGGAAGTTGGTTCCTCTATTGTGATTGTGGGCTTGTAGGTATACCAATTCCATATAATTTTATTGCAGAACTTTTAAATCAGCGCCGACGTTGACAATTCCCGTAGATTTTGCTGGAGAAATTTGTTTTTATTATTTTCTTTTAAGTTTTTTTGATTTTTTTACGAAAAATTTGTTTTTTAAATGCTGTTTGTTTCGTCACCATTAAGTTGTCTTTCGTCTTCGAGTCAGTTTTTCTTTGAAACCAAGTTATTTCAAGAAAGCAGAAAACTATTTCATGGATTCAAAGAAAAATAATGAGGGACCACCGCGAGATCACCATCTAAGGAGCATTTAAAAAAAAAGCAGGGCTGTCAAGCTGAATAAATGAAGCTTTGGCTTTAGGCTTTTGGCTTAGATATTTTCTTAAATTTGTAACCAAATATCATGAAATAAATTTTTTTAAACTCAAAGTTTGTGAATATACAAGTAATTTGATAATAAAAGGAAAAACTAACAAACTTGTGTTGGGGTAGAGCGGAAAAAAACCCAAAAGCGGAGAAAAAATGTGGCTTTTCAGATAGATTTCACCTTGACGAAAATAAAACTTAGGCTTCCAGTTTAAAAGCTGAAAACACTAAAAGTACAACCTTTTTTGGTTTTCAACTTTTGGTTTTCAGCTAGCTCGACAGCCCTAGGTTGTAAGACTGAGAAGTTATACTCAGAAACATTAAAAAATAGGCTATATATACAGGTCGAATTGATGAGGAACCTCCTTTCTTTTGAAAGTTGGTTAAAAATATGATCTTTTTATATGCTTTATTCTATTCACTGCTGCGATTTTAAATTATACCATGCAGCCTACCTTCTATAACGAAATAATATTTATTTCGCAAGAAGCTAAAGCCAAAAAGGAATTAATAAAAGCTTGTCTTTTAAAAATTCATTTTTAACATAAACTTATTTGTTCTTCAAGTCCCATGTAAAATTTTGTAACTTGTTACCTGATAACTATGCGAATAATCGTTTTGTTCATTAACCAATACTTTTTTGGGGGCTACAAATGATACTTTGTACCTTCATTTTTTGTTGGGGTACATTTTACTCCTGTACCCTCCTGCATTTCTGAAACAATGAAACGTGTATTCCGTCTCATCGTCGAAGAATTTTTAAGATTCTTAAGTTGAATCAATATTTTTACGATCTTTGAGTGTAAAAATCTTGTCATAAAATGTAAATGCGTTTCAAAATCTACTGTAAAATTCCTCTTTCCATCACCCACTACCGGTTCAAAAAATGTGTTGTAGTTGTTCTCCAGTTCTGTATGAAATATTTTCATAATTTTTTCTAGCTATTGATGCAAAAATTTCCTTAATGATATTCACGATTCCAGACGTGAATTATCCCACAGAATTGATGAACCAGTTACGAGAAACGGCTGCGTAACTACGGCAGGTGTTTTGATTTTTTGTTCGGGTTATTAGATTACCAAATTTTTCCTGTGATTCAGTTCCCACGCATTCTCATCAGTATTTTTATCTTATTCACGATGGTAAATTTCCAATTCTTGGTGGCATTTTTCTTTCGTAGATACCTTGGACAAAGTTTGGACCATGGGCATTCGGGTTTTTTTATTTTATTTTTCTCTTATTCTGGAATACATTCCTTTTATTTTGTATGTACTTAATCTGTAATCAGCCATCTTATCTCCCAAATAAAAACAAACTGGTTTGCTTTTCACATTCTCGTAATACCTACCAAAAATTGTCCTCATTAAACTTCTAACTATTAACTTGTGTTGAAAGGTAACGTAACCTGTTCTTGGTCTCGGACTGTATATTTAAAAAAAAAGAAAAAAAAAAAAAAACCTGCTAAAAGGGAAAAAAAAGGATTAGATATGTACATTTCCTAAATAATCTAGCTTCTAGTTTTACTCTGTAATCATTAATGAACGGTCCGTTAATTTATTTTTATTTTTGTCTGGGGATGTATAAAGCAGTTTAGCTACTTTTTATTTAGTTTTTATCGGCAAATTTTGTTTCATGACGTTATTCGCATACTTTGAATTACTTAATAGCTAATGCAATTCAAATTTGATTCACAGATGGCCGACCCATAAATATCTAGTACTTCGTTGACATTCGCGAATGGCCAAGAGACAGAGAGAGAGAAAGTGAGGGAGAGAAAACGCAAAATGTGTACCATCAGTTCTGAAGCCTGGACTTCGGGCTTTTTCGGTGCCAAATTTGGAATTAAATCGCCGTTCAAAAATGTTCTTCGAATGTTATTAATGAGACTTGATTCCGGAATCGTATCTGTTGGCGACCTTATATCCAAATGGTTGCCTCAGATGTGCCGAATTTCTAATCAGCTAGAATTTCAATTCATTTTTTTTTTTGTTCGCAAATTATGTAGATTTTGAATTATTGGTTTTCAGTAGATTACTTTTAGGTGAATCTCTAATGCATTAGCATGCACTTTTTTTTAAGTGTAAACATTTGAACTCTTACCTTGCCTAAAATCTGTAGGAAAGTCCATTCAGAATAATATCTCTTCCCGGTATCACTGCGGTAAGTGTATATTCTAAAAGTGTCCAATTCTATGTGGGCTGACATTCGAAAACCATTCACCGATTTCGTTCAAATTCAATACTTAACGAATCCTTAATTTACCATGAACATTTCAGATCAAAATCTTTCAATTTATCTGAGTCAATGAAGTGCTTGCTAAACTTTGAAAACCCCTCCTTCCGAAACTACTGAATGAATTTAAAAAATGTTAACATGAGCGTGCAGCCCATGCAATTCTCTATCACTATCTCAAGTTTCATTGTGAAAAACACTGAAGGCTCCACAGCCTCCCAAAAAATTCCAAAATGAGTAGTGGAAATATTTAAATACATTGTGTAGAGAAGAATTTGAGTGACCTATACATTCGTGATCTGCGACTCGCGATCGATGATTTTCAACAGGCTCCGGCCTTCACCGAATGTAATAGTTGCATATTTGTGCAATGGACGTTAAAAAAATGAAAATGTATAATTTGCAGAAGTTTATGTGTGTTGTGGGGTGGGGAAGGAATGAGGAGGAGACGACGACGCACGCGCTCGAGTTTATACATTTTGGTGGTATTATTGTTTCCATAATATCTTTTCTGTCGATTTTCGTCTTTAGTGTATTAAACTATTGCATTCAGTGCATTGGCGAAACCTGGGGGCGGGATCTGTGGAAAAGCACCGATCCTGAGTCGTATATAAGAAATATATTGGTCACTCAAATTCTTTCGTACACAATATATAGGTATATTTCCAATTTTGCTCATTTTGGCACTTTTGGGAGTCTGTGGAGCCTCCGCCGTTGACCTACTAGAAATTGAACTTGGGATAGTATTAAAAGCTATCATGAGCTACACATTAGTGTTTAAATTTTGAAATACATTAGCTAGTTTCGGAGGAAGGGGTTCTCAAAGTGTTACAAACCCACCACGTTGTCATTACGTTAACTCCGTAAACTAAAAGATTTTGACTTGAAATTTTTATGGCAGTTGGAGACTATTAGGGACTGGGTTTTGGTATTGAATTTGAGAGAAATCGGTTCGCTGGTTTTCGAATGGCAGCCATTACAAAATTTGACACTTTTGAAAAAGACACACTTATGGCAATTGATGCGCGGCAGAGATATTCTATTTGGTAGATGTCGCAGAATCTACTCACTGCGGAGGTTGTCATGTCACGACTTTGTGAAAACTTGGCCATAATTTTTCCGAACATGGTTCCCAGACCTCAAAAATATCGTCGTAAAAATGTGTAGGCCTGCTGTCAGCAGTGCACCATCTCTTGGACGTAGTTGACTGAGCAGGCAACTGCCTCGTCCAAATTTAGAAGTTGTGACGTTATGTGTTCCCCGTTTGTTATGAGTCAGTTAGGCCTACTTGACGCAAAATCCGCGTGTAGGATATAATGTAATCTCCTCACGTTCACATAGAGGCTGCCTGCGATCGAGCATAGGCATCCAATGCCTTTACACGGTGCCGTTATATAATAATGTAATATGTATTATACATGATATGTATACCACTATTATTGGTATATTGTGTTAAGTGATGGTAAAGAGGTAAAGAACTATTTCTCTCTTTCTCACACTCACACAACCCTCGCTCACTAGTACCTAGTCTACTTTAAACCTCTCGCCGCCAACCCTCTCGGTCATTACTTTTTTTTTCTTTTTGTTTTTCCTTCAAATGAATACTGAACGGAATAGAATCTACCAGTAAATTAAAGGTACGCTATTTAAAAAATCCTCAGTTTTTTTTTATATTCTCTGGTTTTTCAAAAGATGTTGCCGAAGATCGGTCTCCAGCAAGGCAGGCAGTCGGGTGTGTTATGTGTACACGTAAACTACTGCACGTGTGTGTCTATGTGTGAGCTCGGCTACGTTAAAAATCACGTACTTATTTAGTAGTAAGTTTGGCCGCGATATCAGTGGTAGTGTGAGAATGGAATTTATATAGGGCGCCATTGCGTCTGTAGCGCACCTGCGTCCCTACCGGCGTTTCCATGATTTCTTTCTTTCATACAATATATAAGGTGTGTGTATATTATATATATATATATATATATATATATATAATTGTCCGGTTTTGTACTATTATGTGTGTATATGTGGTGCAGGTGTGTGCGCGTACGAGTGTGTGAAATGTATTGGGTCTTTATTGCTGGGCGTACTGCTTGCATTGCATACCTGCACGAATTCTTCCAAGTGCGGGAATTATGAAAAAAAATGAATGAAAAAAAGTCAAAATATATATATATATATATATATATGTGTGTGGTGTGTGTGTATGTGTGCGCGCAGCCTCCCGCGCATGTGTGAGTACTGTGATTCTCCTTGTCCTTATTGGTATTTTTCTTTTTAACTACTTTTTTTCACTATCTGATTACAATCTCATTCTGTTGCTGTGTATTTTCCATCAAATTTGAATAGAAAATTCTTCTACTTTTTTGGACGCCGAGTCCCTCAAGTTTCTTCAATAATGCGCTCAGACCAGTTGTCATCTTCTTTTAGACTGTTTTTTTTTTGTAAATTATTAATCGATTAAGAAAAAAAGAGAGTCATCGTCTCATGATGTTTATTGTTTTTTACTCGGTTCGTTGGGCAAATTCGAGAAAATTGTGTGACGATATACATTGATTTACGACCCTCAAATATAGAAGGCAAAATTTTGCTTTCTTAGTCAATCGTATAATTGTGCTTTTAGGAAACTAATTTCGCCGTTAAGAGGTAAACAACGCTGGTTCAGAGAAGAACAAGTTCATAATTTTTTGTAATAACGGGCAGACGTAAAGTAAAAAGTGTAACGACAACGTCTTTCGTGTTTGGTTTAGAAGACAAACCTGAGATTGCGAATGTGAGCATCGAAAAAAATTCACGATTATGCTTCAAATCTCGTATGAACAAAATTTGACGAAAATTTCAACGTTAATTTTGAGCTTTGCGTGTTTTTATATCACCAGTTCGGACTAGTTTCGAATGTACTGAGAATCGAGCTTCTTGGAAAAATGAGATAACACGATTGGTGCTGTCTAAACCATTAATAGGGGGTACTCGATTCTGAATTATCATTTTTAAGAGTTGAGGCCTTTTGAACCGGAACATCTTAATTTTTTCTTGGTTCAAATTAGAAAAGGTGAAACAAAAATGGAGAGAAAAGTGTAACTATAAGGGCAAAATTACATATTGGCCGATTTGAACCTCCAATATCCAGAATTTTGAGGAAATTTCCCCTTCACAAAATCCAAAACTCTCATACATTAGAAACAAAATTACAAAATTTTGCGACGAAGCTCTGAATTCATCGGTTCTGATCTGTTCGACTATTCAGACTTGCGAAAAAAATTTACAGTCGAAAAACAGTTGAAATATCACACAACCAGCAGCTAGGTACCTCCCATTATCAGCGGGTGTTTCAATGTTTTACTATTAAAATGTCAAACACCGACACTAGTAAATAAAAAATTATTTCCAAAGGAGTATATTCAGGCACCAAAAAAGTAATGATCTGGATGAGCAAGATTAATAATAGTAGTCTGGAACAATACGTATATATTCCCATTAGCTTTTGGCATAATAGAAGCTACGTATTATCTTACGTATAAAGTGTTTTCCAATATATGATGCTTAGTGTCGATTGAGAACTATAAAAAAATGTGTACATAAAAGGAATAGGTATTATGAAGTAAATACTTCTCAGACGTCTAACTGAAGTAATCATAGTGAATTTTGACTGGAAATAAATGTGTGATGGCATGGTCTGGCCAGGACCATGCCGCCAAACAACATATAACAAAGAAAGTATAATTAAAATCGTAATTCTAGAGTAAAGGATATGAAAATTGAGGATATTAGGATAGACTGCAGAGACAGGCTACCATTTAGAATATAAGATTCAGTAATTCAGTTACAACAAACAGAATTAATAGGAAACGTATGAAAGCAAGAACCATCCACCATGATACGCAGACCAAGAGTGACGTAGTAAAGTAGTCATGGTTGAACCTTACCAAAGGTTATACTTAGGACGTCAAGAATAAATATCGTGATCTATCGACATTACAGAGAAAAGCGGATGGACTGCAAAAGTTTGGAACAATGACGTCATGGACTGGCTTCGGCGTTTTTTTTTTTTTTAATCGCAAGTATGACGAAAAATCCGAAAAAACTAAAAAAGACCCCACTCAGCATTCCAATACACAAAAAATCAAAGATGACCAAAAAAAAATTCAAAAAATAATTTTCCGACTACAGATTTGAACCTACAACTGAGGAATGCCATCCATTCCTTACTTAACCACTAAGACACAGTAGCAGATGACGAAACTGGTTTGTCACAGACATACAATCACTTTTCATTTATGCTGTCCATCTGCTTTCCTCGTCATAACATGTTATTGTATACTAATATACTATATTCCAATAAATTTTGTGATTAACTCTAAATATAAAGGATAAGAAAGGTTTTATTATGATTTAAGTTTAAAAAGTTTTTTCCATTTTCCACATCCGAGTAAAGCTCGGTGAACTACGTAGGTACTGAATTATAATGCCGAATCTTCTTCAAATGAAATTTTTGGCATCTCACCGTGTGAGAAATATTGGAGGTTGCATCCTCAAACATCCAAATAAAATCGTGTTTATCATTTAGGTACTCAAGAAAGGAATGAAAAATTTCATTAACTTTTGTCCGTAAACCCCACTAATAATGAACTAAATGTTTTTTAGGCTCCTGTTTGCACTACTTTGCATCATATTGTTAATAGAACAACGAAACCCTATTCGGTAGATGGTACCATTTTTTTATTACAACAAAAATAACACCACTTTTCCTTAGCTACACTTTTATTTTCCTGGAGAAATTGGAAGTGTGACATCTTCCTCCGAATCGTTTTATTTCTTTGGACAAGATCATCCACAATTTAGTGTCTCTGTATACTAGGTGACTGAAAAAAAAGGATGATGCGTCGTTAATATAAAGAAAGGAGGACTTGAATTACGACTGGCTCGTTACCTTTCTTTCTGTGTGCTCTTTTGCTTTTTTTAGTTTTGGGTGCAATTTTAATTAAGGTACTGACGAAATATGATCGTTATTTCTTATTAGTAGCCCCCTAAATATGACTCGTCTTCGAGTTTTAAATTCGTAAAAAGTCCACGAATTTGACCACAAAGTGTGAGTTTAAGACTCGAAATCGTAGTTTATTAAATTATCTGTGTTTTAATAAGTCACCTAAAAAATTATGATTCGCAGACACTCCTACGTATCAACGAAAAATACATTAATTTACATAATATCCGTGTGGAAATCAGCGTGCTCGGTCCTCAAGTTACTTCTCACTGTTATTTTTACAATGTCTGGTCTATTAATATTCATTTTCAAAATTTTGTTGCATTAATTTACAAAGTATCTATTTTTTGGTTAAATTCGCCATGAATTTTAAATAATTAATCTATTTGAGGTAGTTTCCTGAAAATTTTCATAAAAAAAACATAAATTTTTTCAGGAAACGTATTTTGTTTGTGAATTGTGTTTGTGTGGAAAATTATTTCACATTAAGACTTTAGTTTGGTATTAGCTAACAAAATTTCATTTGTGATGTGAGTTAATAAAATAAATTCTTACATGTCGTCGACAAAATGATGTGGAATGTTGTTGACTTTAATTTCGCAAAATACCACAGGCTGTAGGTTCTGTGATACTGAAGAAGTGATACGTTAGACTGTCTTCTTTTCTTCACTTTTTATAAGCTAAATTAGGAGATAAAAATGTATTTTTATAATTTATTGCTTCATCGAAAATTGGAACTCTAATTAATATACTAATTAGTTGTTTATCCAAAAACTAATGATAATTTCATCATAAATATTTCGAAGGTGAAGGCTAGGCGTAAATTAAATGCAATATGTAACTTAGCACAGTGGATTAATAATTAAATTTTTGAAAAAAAATAAAAACGACTGAACGTAGGGACATAAAACATAGTAGAACTAAAATATTGAAAACAAGTTTTCCGGATTTTATAATAGTAATTTTTTTACAACGTGAAATTACAACTAACGTAGTAGCTGGCAGGAATTCCTTCCAAGTCACATGTTATAAATATATAATGCAAGATTTTTGAATGAAGGAACTAGATCCCTTCATATCAAATATTTCCCTAATACAATTTTTTGTAAATTTAACATAGATTTGGCAACCTGGAAATATATAGCATCATTATATATATTCAAAACATTAGGGGGTTTTATTTGTTAAGAATGTTTATATTCCTTAGATGTGCTGTGGAAAACTCTCCACTTTCCATTTGATTTCAACCAATTTCAAATTCAGCTTAATGATAGGTACTTATGAAATCAACATTCATTTAAATATCATTTATTGCACAATTTAATTAGTGAGAACGAAACAGTATTGATTTTTATTTTAATATCAAAAGGTATTTCTGCCAGTGACTGCGTTAGTTGTAATTCCACTTTGTAAAAAAATTGCTATTATAAAACCTGGAAAACTTGTTTTCAATATTTTAGTTCTACTATGTTTTATGTCCCTACATGAAGTCATTTTCATTTTTATTCAAAAATTTAATTATTTGAATAATTTTTCTTGAAATGCAAAATGAAAGTCTCTAGCAGTTTTTCACAATAAGAAGAATTTACTCTAGAAGTGACAGATAATTGCTGATATTCAATATTTGGACAAAATGAAATTTGATTTTCAGCCTATTGTTTTTTTTTCAATTACGGCAATTCAAATTTATTTATTGGTTAACAACCAAATTCCCATCAGCAAGGAAAACAAATCCAAAGTTTAAAATTGATTTTAAATACTGTTAGATTTGCTATATGTACTATATTAATAGTAATAGTAATAAGGATTTAACGAAAAGGCATATTAAAAAACATATGCTATGATGTATCACACAATAAAATGTGGAAACACAAAATTAGCCCCTTTTAGGGGCTACTGGCAGTTGAAGTATGGGTTGAATGCAGAAATAAACACAAAATCGGACTCAGCATCTCATAAAATATATTTGGTGATGTATCATACATTAAAATATGAAAACTCATCATGAACCCCCTTTTTGGACCTATTAGGGGCTGAAGAATGGGTCAAATGGAGAAATGAACACCAGCTGCACTTCGTATAGTCAGCGGAAAAAAAAAATCAGATAATGAATTAAAAGTTGAAATGGTCTCTAAATAACAATCTGTATGAGAAACGTACGATGGAACAATGTAGAGGTGTAACCTAGGTGGTCTCTCTTTCAGGAATTATTAACAAAATTCAATATCTCATCGAGCCCAACAAAATTTTCCAATTAGATTAGTCGTTTGTGCAAAGAACTTTTTTTTTTTTTTTTTTTTTTTTTTTTTTTACTAAAGAGGCATTTAATTATACTTCATTTTTGAGGCTGTATTATTACCCAGCGTCTGGAGGTCATTCAATATCGATGTGTGGCAGAGGGATCTGGTCTGAATCTGCGATCAATAATCTACTAACTTCGATTTTTCAATCACCAGTTGGGAGCATCAAATGCGGCAAATCGAACTCGTTATTATTTAAAGTTGGGAATACGAATATGATTAAACTATTGGACTGCACCGAGTTTTCTTGCGATTTTTCAACTTTGAGTATCAACAGAAAGCCGAAAACAATTAGAATAACGTGTTCTGTTTCGACTATCCATATTATTTCCCTTGTTATCCGTAGACAATATAGTATTCATGTCTATGATGTCATCTTATTAATTGTTTTTTTAACATACGAAAAAAGTGCACTACACATTATGAATGCAATAATTCTCTGGTTTTATTGATCAGTTTGTTTAATTTAATGGATAAGTTAAGAATACCACTAATGATCTGAATGATTTATATTTGAAGTATGGATGAGCGAAGTCGAGACCAAGACTAATGGAGCAACTAGGAATTTTTCGCCCGAGGATCAAGCAGTGTGCCTCCCAAACTCAGTAGCGAATGTAAAGCTTTTTTTTTTTGGGAGGGGAGGTCAAACGGTGATGCTAATTTTTGGATTGTTTTTCCATATTTTTTGAATTCATTACTTTTTTTAGCGAAATTGGAGTGCATTTCCTCCTTGCCACAGCCTGCATCGTGGCTATTGCGAGGTAGAAAAAAATTTTTTTTATGAAATAAAAATAAATTTTTATTTGTAATTTTTCCGTTTGTTGATCAGCTGCCTTTATCATTCTGCGTAGCGCCCCTGACTAAGACCAAGACCGTGGTATTCCTGATCTTGGTTTTGGTCTGACGTAGTCGTAGTCAGTTCTTGGTTTTAGTCTCGAGCCTGATTACAATATTTTTACCATTACGCTGCTTGACACTATTCGCCATTTTGTGATTCGCATTTCGCGATTTTGTACCGTTTCGCGAATCATTTGTTGTGCGAGAAGAGCTTCAATTTTGTAGGATGGAGGAAAAATGTGAAACTCCAGACGAATCGGCGAAACGCGAAATGCGAATCGTGTTTAGCGGCCTCAGAGCCAACTTTGAAGAAAATGCATTTTGAAGTTCGTAGACTCCTTTAAAGCAAGGAAATGGAATAATAGACATCTATTGAACAGAATTCATCCAACGTCCTCCTTACATATTATCGTCTCAGTTTTATTGTGTAAATTTGCATACTGCCCTCCTCGCTTCGCAGTCAGGTCAATGTACTCGTCGCAATATTTTTATGTGGGCCACATCGAAAT
The DNA here is from genome assembly GCA_011428145.1 of Ericerus pela. Lineage (NCBI taxonomy): Eukaryota > Metazoa > Arthropoda > Insecta > Hemiptera > Coccidae > Ericerus > Ericerus pela. Next base: position 86,251 of record WOFM01000820.1, read on the forward strand.
TTTGATTACGCCTTTTACCACTTCGACCTTCACACTTCACGAATAAATTAATATTATTAATATGTTTCAAATGTATGCTACTACGTTCATCCGAAAAAAATTAAAGCTTTTTTACCCCGATATTTGCTTTTGATTCCACCACCTTGGCATATGGCAATCCCAAATGAACGCATTCTTCAGAATTAGCCACCGAAACGAACGTATACCGAATTCTCACACGTACCCAAGAATTCTTTCATATAGTGGAGTACCTAATGATTTTTCATTTCATTTTTTTTTCTACTCTTCCTTTAAACAATAATTTACCCGAAAAAAATTTCATTTCTCATTCCACGACGTAGGTAATCGAAGAAAAAAATAAAAGGAAATTCATTTTTTATCGTACGTGGTGTAAAATAGCACCAGCCAGTCACATCAGTGCGTGTGTGTGGCATCGCATGTCTTTATATTTCGTTAAGTATAAAAATTTAATTTCATAGAGAATTAAATTATCGTAGTGGCTTGATATTCTCCAAGCCTATGTGTGCAGTCTACTAGTCTACTCATTGCCAGTTCAAAATTAAAAATACTTTCTCCGTTCCGTTTTCAAAGGGGGTTGAGGAAACGAAGACCCGGTAAGAAATTCCGATGTTTCGTTGGCTGCTGCTGCTAACTGATATTTTCCTAAATGATGCTCTTTTATGAAGCCTCATACCGAATTTTTCATTTTTAATCCTTCAGTTCGTAACCAACCCTTTGATTTCGATAATTTGCGAAATCGTAAGAAGAATTAAAATTTACTTCTTCGACGTTTTTTTCAAAGCTATCAATCGTAGCGTAAATACATTTTACTCTCATTCGAATGCAAGCTAAGAATACGATTGACTAATTATATGCATAGGCCTAATTTAAAAATTTAGAGATATTATACATAGAGACTAAAAAAGCACGCTGAAACCATTTATCATTAGTTAAAATTTTGTATGGCCCTTAAAAAGTTTCTTTCGCTTAATTTTAGTATTTTTCTACTGATAGTTCGTTGCAATCGAGTTTAAAGTTAGAGTGGTAAGCAAATTCAAAATCGTGTTTTATATATGTAAGTTTCGTCCAATTATCAAATTATCCAATTTGCACCAGAAAATTATTAGACACAAATTATGCACTAATTTCACGAAATTTATTGTGAAATAAAATCAAAATTATTCATCAAGTGAATTAAAAGTTCACGAAAATAAAATAAAAAAAATTCGACCAAATTATGAAATTTCCAATGAAATTGGTAAAAAAAAAAATAAAATGTACATTGAACGAACTCAAATAAATGCACAGCAACAACTCGCTGGCAGAGAAAACGAGAATGAATCAAGTGAAATAAAAATCATGTACAACGGTGGCGAATTTCTGAGAGAACGGTAATAACATGCAAAAAGATAAGGAATTGTGGAATTGGATAAAAGGAATGGACTCTAGGCGAATAAAAACAGGATTTAAACAGAAAAGGTGGTCATTAGAAAAATGAAGTGAAGTATAACGATGTACGAGCAAAAGCAATGAAAATTCAAGAAAATAAGATTATGGTCGACGAGCTTCATTTTTACATCCCCCTTTCCCAGACAGTCGGTCAAACCCTGGGAAACGAGGTATAATTTTGAAATATGAAAATATTACTCTCTCTACGTCGAAAGCCAGTATCTACTTTAAAAATTACGTTACTAATTTTCTCCAAAATGCGAAAAGGCCCTATACGAATCTCGTCTAATTTATTTCTATTTAGTGAGTTGCCATGGGCTACATACACTAAATCGTTTACATTAAATTCATGACTTTTTCTTTTTCGATCAACTCTTTTTTTGTTTTGGAAATGATTTTTTTGCGAATTTTGAAAAGCTATTTTTCTGTCACTTTCTAAATCATTATTTATTTTATTATTCAGAAACGAAAATGGTGACCTTATACCATTCAACAAATAATTTGGTGAAAACTTAGTGACAGTGTGTACTGTATTATT